>VWZS01004204.1:832584-875615 GCA_013397075.1 Rhabdornis inornatus
CCCTTTTGTGTAGTTAATAAATTTCTTTTTATACCCTCTTAAGTTTTAGGCCTGCCTTGCTTCTACTCCTGGTTCTGTCTCACAACAGAAAATGAGTATATCTTAATTGACAAATCAAAACCATGACATTATTTGGTGCGTTGGCCGGGAAAAACAAACCAATGCACCAGTCCTGCCATGACTATGGGAACCTCACCTACTTTTCATCTCCTAGATGTCAGTCCACACCTTTCAAAACATTTCCAGAATACAGTCAAATTCAAAACACAGACAAAAGTGAAAAGTCAAATTCAGCCCTCAACATTTTTAAGGGCTGAATAATTGCAGCTTTTAGGGAACAAGATTATAAGCCACAGAGGTTCTCTTGAATAAACTTTAGACATAGTCTGTCAGGAAAAAAAAATAGAATTCCAGTGTAAGATATCTTCAGGAAAACACCAACTATCATACAGAAGATATTATATATATGTTGTGTGTAAATGGAGTTTTCTGTTCCACAGGTTCTTGCCATAAACCTTGGCTTCTGTGAGTGCCCTCTTCTAAAAAAGTAATTAAATAATCTCTGTCTCAGTGACACACAGTCTTATTATTCATGTTTAATTGCTGATATATCTCAGATTATACACAGAGTGGCTTAAAAGCAGATACATTGTCTTTAGGGTGTAAATTTTACAATGCACACTTCCCCACAGAAAAGTTGAGTAATAGGAGACAATGGAGAAGGATTTAATCATGCCAGCAGCTAGGAACATGATTAATACATCAGCAAAGGGATATCTAATGCAACCCATGGGAAATGATAAATCCTCAGGGTTCTCTTTTAATGGTCTAAATCTTACTCTTCCAATAACTGGGAAGCACTGAATTTTTATGTACTTCAAAGCTACAAAATAACTTTAGCAGGCGAGTTATAAGATGGAAAAACATGATTCAAGGTTTGCTTGGTTTTGCACTCATTAGTCTTGCAACTTGCAGAAGAAAATTAGGAGAAACTGAGAGAAAGGGCAGAAACAAAGCAAAAAAAAGTAACCAAGAGCATTCATTGTTGTTCTTTAACTAAAATGCTTCTCTAAGAGTAATTCTCAATGTTTCCTAATAAGCAAATTGCACAAAAACAGTGTGGTCTTGTACTTGGTAATGCATTCTCAGAAGTAATACATTAGTTACCACTGGCAAGGATGTGAGCATTTCTGATCCTGTGAGTTTAAACACAGATCACAGACCTATAACTGTAACTTAACCAGTTGTAAGTGTACATCATTCCTTTTTCTTCATGCTTCATGAGCTAATCCATTAAAAAACCCCATGGTTCACAAACTGATCCTAATTTTTGCAATGTTTTATGCTATTAACAAGCACTGAGAGAGAGAGTAATTTTTCAACTCCCACCAGTTTGGAGAGACAAAACATTAAATCTTTAATTTAAATAACTGTATTGATGTTTATCAAATGACAATTTCTAGCAATTTAGTCTGTTCACATTTCTTGTAATATGGGTAATTTACAGTGCAAGTTTATCCTTTTAAGCAAAGCTAGAAAAGTCAAGTGAACATTTTTTGGTTTCTGGTAACTTCACTTCTTCTAGTTGAAATTTCTTTGTTTAGTAGATTTTATTTATTAGAAAGGGAATAAACAGAGCACTTAGTGCTCTGCACTATAAATAGCACCAGCAATGTGAAGTTTTTTGATCATTACATTTTTTAAAGCAGTATTCATTTCTGTTTTAACACAGAAGTTCCTACTTAAGTCTTTTTGTTCTATTCAATACAGTCTATCAATTATCACTATCTGTCGTTCACCAGAAGAAATGTGTATTCAGTAGCAGGAGAGGTTACAGGTTATTTTAACTGGGTAGAAATTAGAACAAACTAGAAGCAAAGTAGCATTAGATCATTAGACACCGCAGTACCCTCCTGGAAGAATCTAAATGCTTTTTTGTTGATTACTTCTTGCCCTTCAGGCATAGTTGTTTCAGAAAAGTATTTTCTGTGTGTGATATGTACTACCTCCGAAGTCAAATTCAAAATATTCACTGCTCCAAATGAGGAGGCAAGATCTTGCATCACAGAATTAGAAGTGCACATTAAAATTATATTTCTCTCAGTAACTTAAACACCAAAAATAGTCTGAAAGGTTAAAAACATAAAGTAGTAACTTGGCTTAGTAATTAGTAATATGTTGTTTTCTGTCTGAGGAGCTAGGTTATTTCAGGTTTTGTAAAATCTTCTGCAATATCTTTAGTAGCTAACATGTTTAGGAAAGCAGAATACTTAAAGAATACTTCTTTAACTGTCTCCCTGTTTTCTCATATATGTTTCTATCTCTATCTTCTATCTGCTCCAAAGTGTCCAAACCTTTAGTTTATTCCCCTTCTTTGAGGGAGAGTGTGCAAAGACTTGCAAATTGAAAGAGACAGATGAAAAGTAGCACAAGTTCCTTGATACGAAGATGTGGACATAACCCCCACCCGTCAAAACCCAAAAAAGCCCAGCAGCCAGGCACCACAAAATATTGGTTTTGCAAGTTCCTCCATTTCAATCTCAAAACAGTCCAGTGTAGTATCTATCCCCACCACCCCCACTTGTTTCTTAGGTTATCAGGACTTTGGATTCTGATGACTCTTCCCCCTAGAGGAAAGCAGCCTTAAAGTGATAAAAGTGATAAAAGCAATAGAAGTAATAAGAATGAAAAAGACTACCACCATCTGGGTTCCCACTTATTACTCTGCCATTGGAAAGATTTCTCAGCTGGTGCCTCCAGGAAGATAATAAAGTGTGTTAATGCTATCTTGGCCAGTGGATTACTCCTCTGAACATCTTAGCTCTATTCATAACTGTGCTTTCAATTGCATGTGTAATTTAGAGCAAATTACTGACAATCTCCCTGGTTCTTCTCCACTGTAAAGCTAAAAGTATGGATTTTCTCATTGTGCAGCACTTTTAAGCTTTATGGGTTACAAATATTATGTGATCAATTATTGCTAGAAAGTTGAAATTATATGCACATTTATTGCATTTGTTTCCTTCCCTGTTAATTTCATGCATGAATTTAAATTGGAATTTATAAATACGTTATTGTTTTACTGCAGTACTTTGTCTACCCTACCTACAAAGTCTGTATTGTTTTTCCAAACAATGAACTTAATACTTTTTTTATGTGCACAATTCTATCTTGGGGAGCCAAGCTCAAGTATTTTCTGCATAAAAACTAAAATCCTCAATAAAAGACTGGCAGTCTAGACTAAGTCTAACTCAGTGACTCATACAGAGTACACTGGCACACAGATTAGCACATGCCAACCTCACTTCCAATAAAACTGACATACTGGAGGACTTTTCCACCACTTCTGAGATTACTTGACTGCATTTGAACTGGTGTTATGCCACACAGATACCAAATCTTCTACTAAATGGTTGTGTGAACTTTCAAAATGAACATCAGTCAAGTGTTTCAAAAGGTTCTGTGTACAGATGTAATTATTCACCTACAAACCCAATTGGCAGGGTGGAAAATCTTCAACTTTGTGCCATGTATGCTCTAACTTCACTGTAACCTGTAAACAACTATGTGCAAAGGGGTAAATTTCTCATTAAATATGCCCAGCAGCTCCTTTTCTCTTTATATTCCTCAGACAGACTAAATCATTTATCTTGGAGACGTTCAGAAAGACTTTAAAACCACTGAGAAGAAAATTTGGTCTCTAGTCATCTGGAACTCTAAGTCCAAACAAGACTCACCAGTCTTTCTGTGACTTGTGTTTTATAAACACCAAATTTGGGGGTTTCTTTCCCCATTTTGTCTTCTTTTCTAAGAAAAGAAGAAGAAAATCTCAATCTTTCAGAAAAATATGAACTTTCTTAAGATTTACTTTGCACTAAAATCATTAAATAGAAGACTTATTAAGATAGAACAAGCATTAGGAAAATGCATATTCTTGGTCTTACTAGAACAAAATTGATTATACCTTCAATATTAAAAACATTACAAACATGGACAAATTTTCTTGTAAAGGGAAAACAATGACCGATTACTAACTTTTCCCAAAGGCCAGTACTTACATAAACCTAATATGATAATTTCTTTACATCTCAGCAGTCTGCTCAACTATTTAAAAGAAAATAATAAGCTCTCTCTATGCAAACCCCTAAGTTTTTTTTTATGTTCCAATTCTTCCCACATAGGAAAGTCATTGAGACAGGAGCACCTATGCATTTTGAACTCAGAATGCCTTCTAAATAATCATTGAAACCAGGCTTTTATGTGGGTTACATCAGGTTCAGAAGTCAGTGATTAGTGAATATCTGAATTACCTACCAGGTGTTAATGTCATTTTCATGGCAAGAGCTCTTGAACCTAAAGCTTTTTGTTCTTTACAGACTACATTCAGAATGTAATCTATGAACAGAAAATCTACTAAATAAATTAGTAAATGGGAAACAGAAATACATTTTAAGGTTGTCTCATCATTGGAGAACACAATTCAGGAAAACATTTAAATACCTTTCTACCCTGTAGTAAATACAATTTTATCCTTCCCTTAAAGAGAGGAGTTAATGTACTTTTTACTAACAATTCATCAGTTTTGAATTGTGACATGGCAATTTAAACAGTTAGCACTGTGATAGTAAAGTGACTAGAAGCAACGTTTTTCAGGCTTTTATTAGCCAGTCATTCCATGAACATCATGTCAACTATAACAAACAAAGTATTAATAATTGTTTAGACATCTCCGGTGAATTATTTTCCTTAAGGTCACAGCTCTGAAGAGTAAGATTGGATTGTTTTCCATATATGTGAAAGATTGTAAAAAATAACATAAATTTAAGGTTATTTCAGTATTGTTTAAATTACACACTGTGATGTCTATGTTTATATTTTGTAATAAAAGCAGTGGGATATCATAGAATTGAGTCCTAAGAAAAACAAAAAAAGAAAACTAAAGTAAATATGAAGCTGTTATCCAATAATCATTTCAGATGAAGGCTGAGTCAGTGTACAGCACTTTTCTAAATATTTCAAGGGATTATTCTTTCTTTTTCCCCTCTCTTATCTCTCATTGTAATTATGGATAGGATGTTAGCTATTGATACTACTTTACACACCTTGTTACTGTAAATGACTGTCTTCACATACATTTACATTTGATGCACAAGGATATTAAAAGTTACAAAAGAAGGACCAACTGTAAATGATGTTTCGTTTGCAGAAAGCAATTGAGTGTACAGAATTTGAATTAAACATTAAAAGGCTCATTTATACAACATTTCATTTCATATGAAAACTAGTGACAAAATTTTATATGGCAAATAAAAGAATTGATATTCTTTTAGAATAGCAAGTTGGACTTAAAGAATAAGCATATCGTATATATTGCAGTATGGGTTTTTTATCATTGTGTTGGACAAAAGTAGCCATCACACTCTTTTAGCATCTGCATTCTGAATGTAAGAAAACAAAATCATATCGGGATATTTTAATAAAACACAACTCATAGGAACAGAAGACTGGCAATCAGACCAAGGCCTTCGGAACTAAAGAGGCTATTTCTCCAATGTAATGTGTCACAGTTCTAGAAGACTTATGCAAGACACATTATCTTCACCAGGATAGAAAGAAAATCTGCCTCTTTGAGCAAATATACAGAGATAAAAGACACAGCCGTTTATACAGCTCTCCAAGTGGTGTGTCTTCTTGTTACCATGTGAAAAGTCGACATTGCCAAACCAATTTGAAATAACTGAAATGTGGGACCCAGTAGAATTATTGAGACATGATTACTTTAGTGTAGGTTTTACTAATTTATTCAATGAACCAATTTTTAACAAGGTTTGTTGCAGGCTTCTGTATTTCTATTTAGCCAGAAGAGTATTTTCACACAAGTTCTTTATCAGAACTTTCCATCTCTGTTATCACAGTTAGGACCATGCTGAAGGACAATGCCACAGTGTCATGACAAGAACAGAGCTCCAGCTGGTTTATTTCATGACATTTAATTTCCTTTCATCTTCCTCAAAATTCATCAATCACCATGGCTTTATTAGTTTCACATTCAATACAGCTTTCAAACAGTATAGGCTGGTGTTTTTTATCTGGACACACTGCATATAAAAATCTTGTCTATTTCAAGTTTCCTTCTTTTCTCTACCCTGTCTGCAGTGACTGTGCTCAGAGAGAATGGTGTTCAAGCAGATGAAATTGGGCACGAGGCCATGATAATATGATGGCCCAGGAGTAACTCATGAAACTTCAAACATGCCTGTTCTGGAAAACAAAGAGTCTCTGGTATGGAGCAGCAGGCAAAACAGGATAGATCTGTAATGAGAAGACCTTGAGAGTCATAAATGGAGAAGAGGAACCCACTGTTTAATAAGAAACTGTTTCTGCTGTTCCTATATCGCTAGACAAAGTCATCAGAATGGGTTCTCTGCCTCAAAGCTGTCAAAGCAAGTTCATTATTTAACTGAACAGTCATGAGCACTACTGTTTTACTAGGTGACAGCAAAAAAAATTTGCCTTTGTGCAGTTAGGGAATAAATCAATATATCTGGATATAGTTGTGGTGGGTTCAAGCCAGGTGTCATCAGAGCCATTCTATCCCTCTCCTGGTCAGCTGGACAGGAGAGAGACAATGTAATGAAAGGCTCATGTGTCAAGATAAGGGCAAGGAGAGATAACTCAGCAACCACTGCCATGGGAAAAACAGACTCAGCTTGGGAAAATTAATTTATTCTAAATCAAATCAATGTAGTAAGGAGAAATAAGACCAAATTTTAAAAACCTTTCTCCCACCCCTCCCTTCTTCCCAGGTTCAACTTCACTTCCCATTTCCTCTACCTCTTCCCTGCATTACAGGAGGATTCAGTTGGTTCTTCCCAAGTTGTCCCTGCTGTTCCTTCCTCCTCATGGGGAGGTCCTGCTACACTCTTTGGTGTCCCTCCACAGGACACAGTCCCCAACAAACTTCTCCACAATGGGTCCTTTATGAACTCCTCCAGCATAGGTTGCCTGAGGGATCACAGGTCCTGCCAGGAGCCTGTTTCAGTGTGGGCTTCCCACAGGGACACATCCTCTTTTGGGTATCCACCTACCCCAGTGTGGGCTCCTCTATAGGCTGCAGGGGGGTCTCTGCTACCAAAATGTGGCCACACAAACCCAATAAAATAATTTAGTTTCATCTAGTTTGGTTTAGTTTAGTGCTTTTTGTTTTAGCATAGTAGAAAAAAAGACTTCATATAAGAAAAGTATTATCTTATTAAATAAGAGGAGTTTGCCTGAATGCAATTCATTTTTTGTAAGACAAAAAATGCAAAAAAAAAAAAAAAGAAAGAAAAAAGAGGGATTTAGGAGATGTAAAGATAATCTTTACACCAACAAAACTTCAAATTAAATCTGAGAGAGCTTTGCCAAAGCAGTCTGTGCAGGAACCAAAAAATGAAATATTATTTCTAAATCATTTAAGGAAACTATAAACATAACTCTCTCCTTTCTCACTCTTTCTTCCTTCACATGCCCACACACATATCTTTAGAAGCTGTAGAAATGGACCATTATGTTGGTGCAATTCTGCAATTTTCATTTGTCCAGTAAGGTTTTTGTTTCTTATAAAGGCTTTTACATACTAAATAAGCAAAGGTTTAAGATTTGTTAAGAACTACTGAATGGTCTCTAGAAAAATACAATAGGTAGTTACAGCATGTTATCAGTAATCATCTAGGAATCAGTGATGCTGTTGCAGGTATTTAAACAGCTTTTTTATCTTTTATAATTATTGTATTTAAAAAATAATATTTATGGACAATCTGTTACCTGGCATTCACAATTTAGTGTGTTGTGGTAAAGAAGTAAATGAAATTGCTTTAACTACTTTTAGCTATCTGTATCACCAGTTAATAAAAGTATCTACAGGCTGACAGTCTTTGGCAATAAATTTTCCGTTCTGTTCATAAATGAGAAAGGACAAAAACCTAAACTTGCATTCATAGAAATGAGACTTTAAACAAGGTGGTGGCTCACCAAAAATTCCAAACACTGAGTTGTTTGTCATGCCATTGGGTTACCAGGGTGATTCCTGCTTTTAGTATCCTCAGCTGACTGAGATCTGATTCCCAGCCCTTTCACAGCTGCTGAAACACCAACTCTCTGGACATGCTTTGTTCTTAATCACTCCTTTCAATCAATCTCCACTGCTGAGCCTTTACCCAGCACAAATGATCTCATAGCTTACATTTAAGTATCTACACTCATCAGTGCAGCGTGTTAGAGACAAAAACACTTCCTTCAGGCTCTGTAGCAAATATACTACCAGGTAATCATCATTAAAAAACAAGAAAAGCCCTTGGATGTAATGCTCCTTCTTTTTGTAAAAGTGCGGGAGGGCATGTTCAGTGAAGTGAAGCGTATGCCCCACTAGGTTTCCTTTGATTTTGAGTGATGAGCATGGCTGGATCAAGGCAGGGAATCAGCTGGGATTCGCTACTGCTTTTCTTCCTCGTTCTCAGCAGGGTACAGGCTTCATTACGGAGCAGTCTCAGAGTGCCAGTCAGTTGTGCCAGCTCAATTGGCTACTGGAGCACATGACAGGCTTGCTTGGGTAACAGGCCCCAATTAAACAAACAAGCAAATAAATTAGTCGTGAAAGACACAGGGAGTTATGCTATAAACGATTCAGACCCCGAGTGGGAATGAGTTAGGAAAGTTTTATTGAGAACCAAATAAAAATACACAAAGCAAAAGGGACAACACTGGGAGCATGGCACAATGCCAGGGGCTCACTCACAAAATCGTGGCCCCACCTTTTATACCCCTGGGGGGGTTGCATCAGTCACCCCAAGACACACATAAATATATATGAGTGGTCATACATATTTTTAATATTTTCCTTAAATATACTTGAACCCTCCCAAAGTCTGCCAGTTCACCCTCCTCCATCATCCGTTGGTGGAGACCTTACAACTTGATTGGAGAGGAGGTGCTACATTTTTGTACAATTTCTTTTGTAAATTAACAGAAACCTTTTACATTCAAAATATATGTTAACCCTTATTCACTTACCACAATAGTGATGAGACAAATTTAACGATGATTTGGCCAAGTGAGAAGAAACCAGCTGATTATGTGTCATGTTAGAGCTGAACCAACATATGCACAAAGCAGGCATTCTTTCAATTTGGTTTTCAGTGACCCACTGGACTAGATGGTCCTCTACAGCTCAGTTGTCCTATCTCCTGATGCAGGTGACAGAACTGGTATTCTACTAGACAAAACCAAGAGGAACCTGTAAGTAGAATAAAACTGGTATGGATGGAGACCTCTCTCCAGGTTTGTTATTTCCAAATGAAATTTCAAAAGTATACCTGAGTTAAGGAAGTGATCAGAAAGCACCTAGCCCAGCAAACATGCACAGGGAGCATTGTTACTTGGTGGGGATTGCATCTCCTGCACTTGGAGATGTCAGAGTGGGGCTGGCACAGAAGGTATCCCAGGTTTCCTTTGCAGACAGGAACCTCTCTCCCTTTCATGAGAGCTGGTACTCTATAGCAGAAAGTGTAGCACTGAATTTCTGTGCAGCCATCCTACAATCCATACAGGAAATTCATTTCTATTGCTGAAATAATCAGGTCTCATACCAGTGTTTTGACATGGAGCCAGATCTCAGAGAGTCCAAAAGCAACAGTAAGGCAGATGTGCATGGAATAGGAGAAGAACTAGAGTTAAGTGACTGCTTTGTTCTAAGTCTTGTGCACAAGCAGTCTTGTGTTACTGGGTAGTCTCCAATGACAAAGTCTGATTAGCACATATTAAACTGATTATGTGAACGATCCAATACATACAAAATACAATAAAAAACCCAAACTGAAATAATTAATTCTTGTTAATTTTGCTATTGCACATGCATTAGCCAGATGTCATTTCTAGGCAAAGGCATTTTTCCTTTGATGGAAAAATGGTGCATGATTTGTAGTGAAAGTATGACAATTACTCCTAATCACTTGAGCCATGCATGTTACCCAATATCTTCTAAAGAAAGAACAGATTTAAACTGTTAAAGGTATTATTTCCAAG
The DNA here is from genome assembly GCA_013397075.1 of Rhabdornis inornatus. NCBI lineage: Eukaryota > Metazoa > Chordata > Aves > Passeriformes > Rhabdornithidae > Rhabdornis > Rhabdornis inornatus. The sequence continues at coordinate 842,647 of VWZS01004204.1, forward strand.
AAGAACAACATTTAAAGCAAATCTAAGACTGAAAAATCCAATTAAACTATAATTGGATGTCAAAAGACATTCAAAGACTCCTGTCTTCTTGCTCTTGTTGCTCAGTTGTAAAGAACTACAAACTGACAAAAAAGGGACTAAGTCATTACTATGACTTCAGTCTGCTTCCCTGAAAGTGTTACAGGTCATTTGTGTAATGATATCCAAAGGAAGCTTAAAATTGCTGCACTGTGCTAGTAGTAAAAAGCTAGAAATAATCTGTTTTATTGTTTCATGCACAATTATACTGCAAAAGAATTATTTTCTGTGGAAAAAAAAATAAGCAATCTTAATTCTATATTCCTCCAAAGGCACAAGTTTGTGTGGCACAATTTCACAGAATCTTACAGAATCACAGAATGGGTCAGGTTGAAAGGGACCACAGTGGGTTATCTGGTCCAACCTCCCTGCTCAAGCAGGGTCATCCTAGAGCATATGGCATCTGACCTAGAGCACACCCCTGTATTTCCCCTACCCCTCAGTACCTCTGGTCAGAAATGTGGGGTTTCCACATGGAGTAAATAATTTTTTTAATTGTTTAGATAAATAAACAATATTTTGCTTTGGTGGTACTGCAATCAAGACTGATCAGATGTCTTGAAACCTAAAGGGTTTGCTCCTTCAAACAAAAAGTGCTCCTATTTTACAGAATAAAATAAGTCTTCCTTGGAATGAAAAGATATACAGGAAAATTTTGTGTTAGCACCTTACAGTTGCCAAAACAGCACTATTTTCACCAAGAGTCCTTTTCAAGGGACACAAACACCTTGTTTAAGGGCTTTACTGCCACAGCCTTGAAACCTCTTCTTGGCGGGGGCTGACTTGCTATTTAGTTAGACCACAATTTGTCTATTAGAAATTCCATTCAAGCTTCTGTTTCATCTCCTTTGTTTGGTAATTTTAAGGGTTTATGTTTATGAAGTACATATAAGTACACATCCCCAATATTCAGTGACCACAGTGCTGGTTAATTTTTTGGGGACATGTATGAAAACAATAAACAACACATAAGAGCAATGCATGATTTAGACCTAGGACCTAATGCTGAAAGGTATGTTTACCAGTTTTTTATATATGCTATGAAAAGTCAGGATTGGACCTTGGACAGGATTTTAGTTTTCATATTTTTATTGTAAAATTGTTCATATTACCAAAGTGTTCCAAATTCAGCAGTAGACAATATAAACTACAACAAAATATTTTTCTTGATGGATGGCACATTTTCTGTGGTTGTGTCTTTAATTCCTGCAAAAATAATAGGTCAAATAATTACATTGAAACAATTCCTTTCTATCACAGGCATGGCCCAATGCCAGTTTCCCAGAGAGCAGGTACAAAAGCAATGCTGAGCTCACCCACACACTCCCAGCCCTGGAAGTAAGATGGGCAGAGCACCACAGGCTCTTTCCATTAAAGAGTTTGGGTGTGGTCAGACAGTTTTTGAGGATTAAGGAATTTAGCAGTATGGGCAACAACCAATCCGTGCCACTTGGCTTAGTCTCAGAGAACAGTCCCAAAAGAGTGTTTTCCTAGTATAGGCAAATGGTAATAACTGTCTTTCTAAAACTCTAATGTCAGGACAAAGATGAGTAGATGGTACTGGATATTTGTTATTTATGTCATAGTAGACAAAATTATTGAGACTCTATATGTTTGCAGATTTCTGACTAGAGCAAGACATAGAATATCGTGACGTTTCTCCTGAATTTAGTGAGTCACCTTAACTGTAAAAATGCAAAAATGCATCTTCAGCTTGAGTCCCATGTGCAGTTTTAGACACCACAATATAAAGAAAAATGATGATATTAGAGAGTGTCTAAAGGAGGAACAAGAGGATCATGAAGGGTCTGTCTAGAGGGCAAGACTTAGGAGGAGCAGCTGATGTCGCTTGGTCTGTTCAGCCTGGAGGAGACAGAGGGGAGAGAGACCTCATTGCAGTTACAATTTCCTCACAAGTGGGAAAAGAGGGGCAGGCACTGATCTCTTCAGTCTCATGGCCAGTGCCAGGACCACTGGGAATGGCCTGAAGCTGAATCAGGGGAGGTTTAGATGGAATATTAGGAAAAGGTTCTTCACCCAGTGTGTGGTTGCATGCTGGAACAGGTTCCCCGAGGAGGTGATCACAGCACCAAGCCTGACAGAGTTCAAGAAACATTTCGACAATGCTTTCAGGTGCATATTTCAGGTGAGATTGTTGGGGACCTCCAGTGCATGGCCAGGAGCTAAACTGGATGACACTGATGGGTTCCTCAGGTTATTTTGTGATTCTGTGATTGTATATACTGCTGCTAAAGACATCCCATCTATGAAAGCTCATACACTGTGCTGAAAAAAAACCACTTTTCTGCTGTTATGCATTAATTACTCTGTGATTGAAAATAATGTATTGAGAATATATAAAAAAATAGATCCTTAGAAATTCACAGAACTGGTCAAAGTTTTTGCTTAGCATATGTGACTAGTGATAGCCAATGAACTTTTTATAGATGAAAACCAAAACACAATTTTTCTCAAAACAGGTGAGATATAGACTCAAACAGGACATCCTTGAAAACAAAAATCAATAGTATTAAAAAGATCAGCTTTTATTAGCTAGCAACATGCAAGCAGAAATTAATGTTAGTAACCATGGACTAAAATAATAATCTCTCAGGGGATTATAGACTCAGGGGTGAACTTTCTTTTTATCACTGTGTTTAAAAATATCAAAAATTAAATCTATCAAGTGATTCTCCAGAAAACTAAAAACATTCGGGGTGGGGGAAAGTAGTCATCCTTATAGCAGTAAATTCATCAATTATCAAGTTAAGAAAAAAAATTTTATTACCTCTGTGTGGTCTGGTGCCAATAACTGAGGCTTGGGCAGCTTGTTCACTTAGGAGTGTTGGAAAATCTTTTCCTTAATCTTGGGACATTTTTCATACCTGCAGCTGCGAATCTCAGAGTACTGAAGTCCTATGCTACTATAAGCAGTTGTTTTCAGAAGTATTAAGCAATGGTATTGCTGCCAATATTAGAAATGTGTTATGATTTCTCTTCTTTTCTAGGTCCCCCAAGCTACTTTTAAATATAATCACAGAAGAGGAAAATGTTCCAGGGCCGAAACAACTCAGACTTGGCCAAATGTTGTACAACCAATTCCACTGACAAATAGAACAGCTCCTCCAAACTGCTTCACACACATAATGCTCTTGAATTACTGGTGGTACTCACTTGTAGAGGTGAAAGATGCATTTTTCATCTAACCCTTAAGAACATAACTGCATTAGTCTCTCCTGCTCTAATCCAATCAGTGACACTGTTCCTCTCATGGGTAAATAGTCATGTAGTGCCACCCTATCATTAAAAACAGGAGTTATGAAAGTTCAGAATTTCTCTTTCTTTAGTAACTTGCTTTCCTGAGTCTTGGGAAGCCTGAGAGAGAAGTCCATATCAGCTGTTCAGAAGGAGATGTTTTATCTTAATTTCAATTTCTAAGTGCTTGTCTTAAAGTTTTATAAAAGGCATAGAAACCATCAACTGTGATCAAAATGCCAGAACATGTGTACAAATAACTTCACAACTGGAACTGGGTGATACATATTCTGGGCTGGTTTCTCAAAGGCCACACTCACTTTTCATCTCAATTTCACACAAGGGTCTCCTTTCTTTATCATCTGTTCTTGTGGAAGATGAAAGCTGTCCAGATCTAGTATTCAACGCATGAAAAACTATACTTCTATGTATAGATGTGCATACTTATATAAGAACCATAAAAACACGTGGTTTTTTATATACTTACATATATGAAAGATAAGTATTTGGGAGATGATGGGCTTTTATTGCCTAAAGCAAATTGTGGAGCATGAAACATTCTGAGCAGCTGTACCTGTCATATGTTGTTGCCTCTCACCCAAACCTGTCAAAAAGTCCTCTAGAAATATTGTAGAAGAGAAAAAGGGCACTGAGGGGCCATCAAGAGGGAAATCTTATATAGAAAACCCAAGTATATTTGGGTTTCTAGGAGTGTATATGTGTGTATATACATATATATGCTTATGTATTCTGATGGGTAATGGATCTTTCATCATAATTACTCAGACTACAATAAAAGTTTGAATCCACTCCAAATTCTGCATATCATCTTGTTTTACATAATAGTGTTAAAATGCATGCACTAATTCCATTAATTTTAATAATTTTCTATTATTTCACATATAACATATTGGGCAATTTTATATTATATATAAGCAATTGGTCAAATGGTATACATAAGCAATTTAATGTTACACATAAAATAATGGAAAATAATTATATTTACATATTCGGTTGTCTTTCTCCTGAAAATATTAAAACAATAGTTGGTAATGCCATAAGAATTACTCTGAGCCTAAATCTTATATTTTCCTTATGCCTTATAGTTTTAGTGTCTTGTATACAGTAAAATAATTAGATCTTTAGAATATTTGGCACCATATTTCAGTAATGCTACATATGATCAAATTATATGGAAATATATATATTTCACAAATCTTTATAAGAGTGATCACAGAAAATTTGACCACATTCTTCCTGAAATCACTCTTCATAAACACAGGACTGCTTGTGCTTTATGGACGAAAATGTGGGGAGGAAGAGAAATTGGAAGAAACATTTATTAGTAACTATGGTAACCAAAGTTTCCCTCATATTGTAGTATCTCTTAATAGAATTTGCAGAGTCCTCCAGTCAGAGAACAGAAGCAACTACATAGGATGGAACCTACCAATTTTAGCTTTGATAGACATGAACTGTTAACGAATGGCTACAGAAGATTATTTTGAGGTCACTTCCTTGGAATTAGAAAGCATGTATGACATAAAATGATACACTTCCATGTATGCTACAATTTAATAACATCTGTCACAGATGTTCTCAAAGATGGAAAAATGTAATATATTTGTATATTTGGTTCCATTTCTTTTGAATAGTATAACCTCACAAATAACAATTTTGTTCTCTAAACAGCAAATGTTTCTTCGTCACCCATTTTCCTTAAGAACAACAAACTCATGTGCTCTGCCTTTTGCATTAAAAAGAAATAGTATATAACTAACCTCAAATTACACTCATAATCTCAAATGCATAATTCCACTCTTAAGGGCTATTCATTTTCCATAACAAATGTGACCTACAAGTGAAGGAAAAAGTATTTTTATATGAAAAGAAGATGCATTTGCCTTAATTCTGATGGCCGACTTCAGTGAAAATAAACTTTCCTGTATTTATTTGTTGCCTGACTATGCTATTCAAGTTATCTATAAAAAAAGCAGAATACAAAGAGAATAGAGGATCTTCAGGTTCTGCAAGGGCTTTGATTAGCTACACATCCCTAAAATAATGCCTGTAAAATATAGAACCAAACATGTTTTTTTTAGTGCTAATGAGCTTATACATGCAATTCAGGAGATTAGGCACAACATTTCAACAAAAGCTGTTATACATGTTTTCTGTGACTGAAAATGTTAAGAAATCTTTAATCTTCTCAGTTCACAGTAAGGAAACAAAGGATAAGCAAAGCCGAGAACCTTTCCGTTTGTTTTTTGTGCAATAATCATGGTCAAAGCTCTAAAGCTTCTTTATGCAAAGCTGGTAACTCATTAACCAAGCAGGACAAAAACACAGGTTTTTTACTCTTTTTACTTTCCTATTCTACTCTTTCTGCCACTGTCATTGCCATCAGTAATTCCACAAAAGCCATAGTCCCCACTGAGTTTTGAAAGGGTTCACATTCTATGAATTTTCTATCCAGCACTATCCAATTAACAACTAAATAATGTAATAAAAGTAGAAACATACGCTGAAAGCTCTAGGTATAATTGAATATTATTTTAAGGGGTTTTTTTTCCCTAAGTTATAGGGCAATAACATTAAAAAAAATTGCCTCCAATCTCATTATACATTTCATCTGTTTAAATGTGTTTAAGGCAAATTTGCTCTTATGTTATGCAGTGTTTTTATGCTTCTGCAAGTAAGTAACAACACAGAGAATAACACCTAGAGTTAAAACATAATGAAAAGAGAATTATAACAATGTAAGGGATTTCCCACCACTTCTTTGCTAAGCACATACATTTGCCTAACTTCTTGGAGGTCTAAAATAGAAAGGATGATTTGATTGCCTTTGTTATCCAAAATGGAAGCAAAATGAAAATCTATATATCCATTTAAAAAAGGAAATTTATTGATAATCCTATGGTTATCTGAAATCAACCGATCATTTGAAAGATAAGTGATCCATCCAACTTTGCCTATCTTCCTTAGGGACATGAAATAACAAGTGAAGCAGTGTCTTTATAATGGTATTTTATTTTCTACTATAAAAAAAAATAGAGGAGATTCCGTCTATAATTTGGGGAGATTTTCAAGAATTTACTAAAATATAATTTTTATTATTGAATACAGATTTTAATGAAGGTAGGAACCTAGGAGGTAAGAAACTATAGTACATAATTCCAGACTATACCTGAAACTTTACATTTACGGAAAGTTTGGAATTTTTTTGTATATCCTTGCTAGCAAAAGTAAAATACACCAAGAACAAAATACAGCTTACATAATCAGAACATGACAAGTATTAGGATTTTTTATTCCAGGAAGAAATTAGATCATATTCCCTCTTACTTTCTGAGAGATTGAGTTTGATACGCCAGGTAGTTGTGAGGAAAATTGATATAACATACAAAAATAAAGGGGCTTCCTTTTTGAGGCAGTTCCTAACGTGTTAATGAATTTTATTATTTTCATCATTCATTTCTCAGTTAATTATTGTATAGGTTCATTTATATGCCCCTTTGTTTTCTTCCCTGTGTAATAATATGAAGTTCTAGCTAAGCACTAAAATTTTCTAACAGAAGCTTTTTCTGGGATTAATATTATTTCTTCCATTTTTGGAGGGGGAGAGGGGGAAAATCAGCATATGATATGAAATTGTTTTCCAATAGTCCTATTCATTTTGCTATATATTTCCTCATCTTCAGATAACTTTGGGGAATTTCGTTGCTGGTTTGTGTGTCTTTCAAAATAACACAGAAAAATGCAAAAACTTTATCAAAGAGATTTAAAACGGGTAAGAAGGAACTCCATCTTTATTTGACCAGTACTAGAAATTTAAGGCTTATTTTTCTTCTAAAGAGAATATTTAAGGATACTTTAGATGACAAAGCCCTACTAAATTTGTATAATCTCACTGTGAAAGACAAGAACACATAAAGCACCTGAAGGAGCAATCTCACCTGAGGCATTCAAGACCTAAAGGACCAAACTCCTGGAAATGCCAAAGGGCAATTCTCAACCGATAATGCACATCCACTATTTACCAGGAAGTTATGAATATATTTATAGTGATTAATTTATGTTCTTTCAGACTTCCACATGAAGAAGAGCTTATCCTAATGCTATCCCCTGTCAATTGAACTTGAAAAGGACATACAAGCCCTTACTTTCTCAAAAACAGAAATTTATAAAAATGCTAGAAATTTTTGTATATTATAAAAATGCTTTCTATTATTTTATAACATGAAAAATAAAATATTATTTGGATTACTGAGGGGCTTAGTTTTTGATTTCTTTACTCACTTCCTTCTTTGCCAACAGTAAATGTCCAGAGAGAGAAAAAGACAAATGCCTGGTTTTGGACTACTCTACCATACCAAATTTTGGTTTACAGTGCACCCCCACACACTCTCCTCCCCCTCAATCTAATTTCTCTATGTGCCTAAGGACAAAGCTGATATCCCAATCCTAATTCAGGAAGAAATTTCCCTCCTCTAAAACAGACTGACTGATTTTTTTAAGGATTTTGATTCTCTCAGGCAGGATGGAATTTTAATCTAGGTCTAGAAGCTGCTTTGTAGCTTCTGTTACATTTAGGAGGATGCATGAAGGATATGAATCTATAATTAAATTTTATGCTTGAATTCATAATTTCTTGAGCTGATTAGAAATTGAGACAAACAACTTTCTGATTCTTATAGTGATATTGAAAAGCTTCAGGTATGTAAAGTGTAATTGTGAAATACTCATATATTTCTCAGCATTCCACATTTAGCAGTAATCTTTCATAGTGGCTTTCTGAGAGTAAGTGACAAATAATGTCTTTGTCCTGAAGTAAAAACAGATGAATTCTTTGGCACCATAAATAGAAAATCTGTAAGCCTGTGAATGCGTGATCCTTAAACAATTTCATGAAGGTCCTTGAAAGAAAATTGATTTCTTTTCTCTGATCTTAAACTTTTGTAAGATTTTTTAAGGCAAAAACACACTGCAAACAACACACAGCAATCTAAATTTTGCTTTTGCATATAAGAGCATCTTTGTTCTGTGTTTTATTTTATTTTATTTCATTTTTATATTTATTTTATTTTATTTTTTGAGATTGCAGAGCTGTAATTTATTTTCAGCCGCTTGGCATTTACAGATGTGAGAAAAAACGCTCACTTTTAAAATTTCAAAGGTTTATTAAACCTTGACCAAAATACAACAAAGGACTGAATAAGGAAAGAAAAAAAGGTGCTGGGAGCATGTGACCTTCTGCCATGTGCTCACCCACAAAAATGTCTGCACTGCCTTTTTTACCCCGGTGGTGTATCAGGTAACCCTGGCCCCTCCCAAAGTCTGTCAGTCAACTCTTCTTTGCCATCCATTGGTGGGGACTATTTTCTTCCAGCCGGATTGGAGGTCAGGTGTTGCCATGCCACGCCTCCCAGTAACAAGCCTGACCTCCTCCCAAATGCCTGGACTACCAAGGCCATCCGGTGGCAACAATACAAGAGGCAGGGGAAAGAGGATTATGGGGAGAACAAATCACAATAACATAACTATATGCCTATAAAAACTCCTCTTAATATTATATGTTAATGTTATATAATATTATATCTCATTATATGTTATATATTATATATCCCTTAATTGCAAGAGCCAACCATGGCATTACCCATCTATAACACAGACATCATGAATAGCTTTTGAAAAGGGGCCAGTAGAACTGATTAGAATGCATTGATCTGTGTTTGATGCTTGAGCTTACCACATGCAAGTTTCCCATGAAAGTTTCATCTATGAAAAAGATTTTTTGGTACCACAGGCGCTGGTTCTGAGCTCCGAGCAGTCAGGTAGCAGGGAAAAAACAGCAAACAGCTCCTTCCTCCCCCGAAGCCAGAAACCAGACTGACCAAAAACCCAGCCAAACCTCCGGGGCTGCCCCCTCACCCTTCTTTCTCGAACTATCACCTGCAACCTGCCCCCAGCCAGGGCCATTTCAATGGAGTGTTGTGACACCCAGCTACATCTTTGTTTTCTTAAGTACTAGTAGTTATTGATTGCTAGCAACAAATGTGACAAAATTCCATGAGAGAACGAAACAAAACAAAAAAAGTCTTAACCTCCAACAATGTTGTATATCACTTAATTGTGTGAATCAAACACTTTAGTTTGATCTAAAAAGCAAATCAGTGATTTGAATGAATGCAATTCCTTCCCACTATGAAAACCTTGCCCTTTTCACCACACTATATTATGTTAGCAATGAAATTATACATTAGACAGACATGTTTAATTATACATGTTAGATGTGTTAGACAGGACTTTAAATGCAAGTGCTGCAACTGATCAGATTTTTGTTGTAAGCAATAGCTGTAATATGCAGCCGTTTCAGACTGCAATAAAATGTGATGGGAATGCAACAGGGTCATCAGACACCACATGTCAAATGCTTTTAGTCATTTGGACTCTAGAATAATGAACATATTAAAAACTGATTAATTAACTGATTCCAATTGAAAGTGTGATGATAAAAAAAAAATACAAACAAACAAACAAACAAACAAAAACAACCAAACCCACTTCGGAATGAAATTATGGATAAATGTGATGGGTACACTTGATCCCAGGCTGTAGTTTGGTTCAGTCTGACTAAGGAGCAACAGGTCTCATGTCCTGTGGTGACCCTGCGAGCAGAAAAGCTCCTGACTTGTGCATGGCACTGAAAGTGCCTCAGAAAAACATTTAGAAAAGTTAGTTCAAAGTAAAGCAAAGTACAGAAAAAGACACCAGAGCTAAAACAAAGAAATCTATCTTGTCTATGCCATTGACTGGCAGCCAGCTACTTCACTCTATAAACGTTCTGATCAGGATGGTCCCAGTTTAAAATCTCCCTGAACTGAATCTGGACTGCTTGCCAAGCAAGTCTCCCCTGGAGCAGAGACTCCTGTCAAGGTCTGAGAGCACTTATCTGAGACAATGAAATCCTTCCTTGCCCGGGGTAAAGAGATTCTTTATTCATGACAAATCTTCAGTAAGGAATTGATAACATGCTAATTAACACTAATGAAACATTACTAATTAATGTAGCTGCTCAATATTAATAATTATAAACTTTGTATAGATCATTCCTTTAGACATAAACTACTGTCTGAGACTAAGACAGAACCGGGCTGTACCTAGGATCCACAAGAAGTTTAAAAAACAGGGGAGTCCAATCTGTACCTCATTACTCAATGGGAAGGTTTTCCATATATTTTGCATCTCCAATCTCTGCATCAATCACCCTAAACTCAGTTTTTCCTTGTATGTTTCTGCCATACATTAATTAATAAGGTGAGCCCTGACATCAAACTTATTGAACCATTGTAAATCACTGTTAAACTTAGTTAAATTCCATAAAAATTACTGAACTCTGCCAATTTTTATTTTACCTCAAGAAAACATATTGCTTTTGTCTTTTGGGTGAGATTACACTACTACACTCACCAGCAACATTAAATGAATGATCATAAAATGAGATTCAATTCAAATGTGATGCCTGTGAATAATTAGTCAACACAAATTTCTTCCTGTCTGTATAAACTCCGAGGAGGGAGGACCATAAAAAGAAAACAAGCCCCACTGTTGAGCTCCACTGTGGGGAACTGTGAGGAATTCTTTTAAAAAGAGACGGGCTAGGATGAAATTAAGTCAAATGAGACAACATTGCTTCTGAGAACTATATATAGGTAATAAAAAAATTTTAAGAAAAAAAGAAAGGAGTCACCCTACTAAAGAGGACTAGCAAAGACAGAAAAGGAGGAAGGAAAATGGGAAAGGATGGAGAGAGAGAGAGGGGGGGGGACACAGAGAGAAAAAGCAGGCATTAGCAGAGGGTTGGGGAGTGCCATCGATGTCCACACAGTGGGGGGAATGTGCAGCTACCTGCTGGGGAGCCAGTGCAGCTCTTGGAGAGATGCAGCTCCACAGGCACAGCTCCTGCAGCCATGGGTGGCCGGACATGAGGTGATGAGCGAGCACTCGGGCAGGAGGTTCAGAACCTTGGACAGGGGATTGTGATGGTGGGCTGGATCAGCAAGGCAGGGTTAGAGGCAAGTGGCTCAGGCAGGGACACAGGGACAAAGCAGGCAGGGCATCGGGCAGGAACACAGGGAATAAGGACAGGTGAATGGCAGCCAGTGTCTAGCCAAGCACCCAGAAAGAGAGAGAGGAGTGAGCAAAGGCAAGCAAAGGCCAGCGAGGGCAGAAGAGCCANCATTGCTTCTGAGAACTATATATAGGTAATAAAAAAATTTTAAGAAAAAAAGAAAGGAGTCACCCTACTAAAGAGGACTAGCAAAGACAGAAAAGGAGGAAGGAAAATGGGAAAGGATGGAGAGAGAGAGAGGGGGGGGGACACAGAGAGAAAAAGCAGGCATTAGCAGAGGGTTGGGGAGTGCCATCGATGTCCACACAGTGGGGGGAATGTGCAGCTACCTGCTGGGGAGCCAGTGCAGCTCTTGGAGAGATGCAGCTCCACAGGCACAGCTCCTGCAGCCATGGGTGGCCGGACATGAGGTGATGAGCGAGCACTCGGGCAGGAGGTTCAGAACCTTGGACAGGGGATTGTGATGGTGGGCTGGATCAGCAAGGCAGGGTTAGAGGCAAGTGGCTCAGGCAGGGACACAGGGACAAAGCAGGCAGGGCATCGGGCAGGAACACAGGGAATAAGGACAGGTGAATGGCAGCCAGTGTCTAGCCAAGCACCCAGAAAGAGAGAGAGGAGTGAGCAAAGGCAAGCAAAGGCCAGCGAGGGCAGAAGAGCCAAAAGGCAGGCTGGAGCCAGGGCAAAAAGGACAAAACAAAGGTGTAGCAGGTTGACCGCTGGTCAAACACCAGTGCATTCACAAAAATCATCTACTCATCTTCCTCTGCTCCTGCTGTCTGGGACAGGCAAGGGGGTAGGGCAGGACACAGGCTTGGAGATCAACAGGTGTCCTGCCAAGTACCCAGAGAGAGGGCAGTGTGGAGTGAGTGAAGGCAAGCAAGGGCCAGCAAAGGCAAAAGAGCCAAAAATCCTGGAGCCAGGGCAAAAAGGACAAGAAAAAAGCTAGGGCCAGGGCAAGAAGCAGACCTCAGCAGGCTGGATCCAAATCAAAAACACTAGACACAAAAAGCCCCCAGACCCAAAAAGCCCCAACTCAAAAAAAAACCCCAAAAACCAAGATTCAAAAAAACAAAAGTCAAAATGTCCCAGAGCTTGTAAGACAGAAATCAAGATTAAATTGGCTCCTCACACCCGTGCAGTACCAGCACAGGAATATTTTTGAAAACAAGAACAGGTATGAGCATACAGAGATAACAGACAGAAAATACAACTGAAGTTTTATCAATAGCGAAGTATCACTAGGAAAAAACATTTGGTTTTCAGTATACTACATCCCTCAAAAATAATGAAATTTAACTTTTCTTATAATATTGCCTTCCTATCTCGTGGTAGGCACTAAGAACTCAGAGAAAACCAGCATATGTGGATCAGCTGATCATCTCTTCCATAAACCTTTACCTAAAATTATCATATTTAAGTGAGATAAGTCTATCCAGATGCATAAGGTTCCCCAAAGAATTGCTTGAATGTGAAAATCAAAAACCCATGTGCTGAAGTACCCAGCCCTGAACTTTTGAGTTGCTGTTACTAACACTCTCAGCAACAGAGAGGAAACATTTGAGTATGAAATTGTTTTATAAAGGCGGTTTTCCCTGGCTTACAGAGGACTACTTAATTGTCTATTGTATGTTAAAGAATCATAGAATCATAGAATGGTTTGGGTTGAAAGGGATTTTAAAAGTCTAGTTCCCACCCTCCACTATACCAGGCTGCTCAGAGCCCCATCCAGCCTTGCTTTGAACACTTCCAGGAAGGGAGCATCCATAACTTCTCTGGGAAACCTGTTCCGGTGCCTCACCACTTATTTTAAGTAATGGCTTTGTTCAAGTACCCTTTGTATGTTTTTGTAACTGACCCAGAAATATAGCACAGTTACATGATTGTTAAATTTCTTACAAATACTTTCCCTTTGTGGAATTCACTGACATACCTGGTTCTAGGATGTGATCCACATTTTCAAACTATTTGATAACTCAAGTAACTGCCCTCTTGAGAACAGTGTGGGTTTTGACTTTTGTCAGACTGGATAGCAATAGAATTTTTCATCAGATTAAGCCTAAAACACTCCACTGCAAAGGAAAAAGATTTATGGCTAACTGTCTCTGGAGCCATGAAGACTTAAGGGACTGAGCAAGGTCTTAGTCATCCTGGTAAATTTGAAATCATTATTAACGGAGAGACATGGTCCTTAATAACCCTCTTGGTGATGCTTATGATGTAGCTACCTACATATTTTCTTCAAAAATATTACCTGTATTTGGCACTGAACATGAAGGGGGAAAATGTTTTTGACACCATATTTGATAGGTTAAATCATAAGCTAAAGACTTGCTATTTAAAGTTGTACACTACAAACATATTTCATATTACAGAATATAGAAATATTAAAATATCATACGAAATTAGAAATCTATGTGTGAGTATTATTGCTAATATTTGTTCATAAAGGTACAACAAGCTTTGTGTACAGTAACGGGGTGCTAAGTGAATCCCAAAATGGGATTGTGAACTGAAACACTTAACTGACACATCTAACATTTTGGCACTGCATCACTTGTACAGATTATTTCAGAAATGCATTTATCAGTTCATTTATGTTAATGGAAAAGGTGTTTCAATTAAACTGAGTAAAACCATTTTAATGGATAAATTGGAGTGTCTTCCAAGAAAGCAGTACTTCCAGCACTTTGTAAACATAACTGGTAAAATTTCTTCATGTATATAAGCTCAAAGAAAATAGAGGTATAATAAGTCGCCCCAGGATGAGGCCCACAGATGTAGGTGTCATTACACTGCATCATAAAGGATTAATTTGCAATAAATTTTGAGCTCAAATAATTCCAAGATATCAGCCCAGCTGCAAAGAAGATCTGGAGTTTCACAGATGAACCAGAGCTAAATGCTCTGGACTCCTCACCCTCTCCAGGCAGACCCAAAGTTAAAGATATAACCAAAAAGATATCCATCACTGACAATACAACCTGCTCTGTTTTGATAACTATGCCTAGCATGTCATATAAATAAGGTTTTTTTAATATGGAGAGCGATCTGTTAGGAATTAAAATAAGATTAGCTGGTTTACCAGCACAGCCTGGCAGGCAACAGATTTAGAGAAAAATCAAGAGCAAATAAGTAGAAAACAATGTTGTTTCTCTCTTTAATCAGGTATTAGAAAGCAGACAATTGCAAAGAAGCCATGGAGAAGTATGGATTACTTGTCTTTTACCTTGTTTAGATAATTAAGGGACTAGTTTTACACAGTTTCCAGACAACTGTTTTGCTGCTTCTTTCCTGTTTTGCTCCGAGATTACTGAATTTTTTCCTCCTCCTTTTGAGCATTGGTAATGCCCATGAGTGCCTAAAAACCTGCCATCTTAAAAATCTAATTTCTATTTATTTTTACTATTGAAAACTACATTGAATTAATGGAGGCAATCTGAGGAAAAGTGCTTATTTTTTGTAACAATCAGCTGTTTATATGAACTATTCTCATCCTGTCGGAGAGCATTGAAATTGTAAGTATCTGAAGTATTAGTACAGTTGGTGGATGGAATTTATTTAAAGGCTCATCTCTGAATAATTAAAATTGTTACTAACTTACATGGATACAAATGACAGTCAGCTGTAGAAAAACAAATCAGAGAATTCCACTTATTAAACATTAACTGTAGAATTTTGTATGGCTATTCTTAGACTTAAAAATCAGGCCCAAAATTTGTTTATCATCTTTTTTCAAAATACAGCTATGGAAACATGAATTTCTGCAAGTATTAAATTATTGTTCATGCTTAGAAGTGCACATGTAATAATGAAGAAACTCAGACACAGGTTGTTGATGACACAGGTATATGTCAAGCCAAGGAGTTCAAAACTCTTCTTAATTTTTGTGTTGAAGGATAGCAGAGGTCATTGAAAGTCATGTATAGAAAATAAATTAGGAGTTAGGCATACAAGTCAGCTCTCCTGACTCCAAACTTGTGTGTTTAACAACTATGCTCTCCCGCTCCCTAGTTCCCTGAATTTGTTAAAATTCTTTGCACCAAACGACCTGAAAGAAATTCTGTCTGCATTGAAACGCAGCTGAACTCAGACAGAATAAGAAAACGTCCACTACAATCTGTTTCAGAGACTCAGCCCTCTGGCACATGAATTAAAAATAACCCTTATGAGCAGTTTTATTGCTGCAATTCCTTCTCCAGGCACTATGAGGGGATACAAATTCTGCCCAATTAACTTGTGGGGTTCCTTTTTCACTGGATGTCTTGACTTCAATGTACAAAAATGAGCACCCTCATTTTTGTACATTGAAGTCAAAACAAGTGAACTTTGTTTTTGAAGTTCAAAACAAGTGAACTTTGTTTTGTAGGCCAATCATCATATTAATTGGCTTTTGTGAGGAGCAAAAGTGGGCATCTGTGTTTAGAAAATGAGAACTGTATGTCTGCATTTGGAACAGAATATGAGGAAATACTGGGGAAAGTGAAACTGGCACTCACAGACCTCCAGATATAAATGGAGCCTCTGGCACACCGAGGAGCAGCTGCAGTTGTACTGAACTTTACCACTGTACTGTGGTGAAAGCTAGCTATTAATTTAGGTTCTGTTGGATAGTGGGATATAGCCTGGGAAATTCTGCCCTTTTTTCTGGTTACTAAAGTGGGTCAGGACCTTCTAGCACTTCTACTTCCCTATCATATACTATTCTATATTTTTTTACATTGCTTGCAACTTTTCTTTGTTTTACTCATTAGAAACATTTGATCTCCTCCTGTCTTGCAGAGCTATGCAGCCTCCAAAATGTTCTTATTTTCTAGACTCATATATTTCACCCAGATCTTCTCACTTTCTAGTCTATATTTACCACTTGCTTTGTATCTATCACAGATTTATCTTTAAATGAGTAATATTTTACCAGGAAATATGTATCAAAAATATAGGAGAGAAAAAAAGACTGCGTTTTAAAAACATTGATTCTGATTGCCTGTAATTCATTTTTATTGCATTAAATATAACATACTGGTGTTTTGCCAGTTAGCCTTCATTCCATATAATTCTTGCTAATTGTAAAAGAAAAATTGCTATCTTTCATCTCTATTACATGTCTAAGTTTTTTTGTAGCCTCCCCTTCTTCTTTTCTTATTTTATTTGTTTATTTTTACACAGAGCAAATCCCAAGAATATTTTCTCGAATGCATCCCCCCCATTTGTATCTCATGAGCTGTGAAATATGGTTTAGATAAAAGGAAGAAAATAAATAGTTTTCATTTAAAACCCACAGAAAATGGTTTGTTCTGCTCTGGTAACTAGAAAATCTAAAAAATACTCCAATATAAATTCTGTGTTCTTTTTAATAACAATAGTCACAGCAGAGGATGGCTGAGCTTGTATAACCTTCCTGTTATGCATCAAGTCAAATCCCATTAAAGCTTTTATGTAACAGGGACTTAACACTTAAAAGCTGTCTTACCTGTGGGATAAAATTGTCTGATATTCCCTCAACATGAAACAAAGAATCAAAATTATCATAACTGTATGTGAACAGATGCCTGCTCTGTTTATCTTTCCGACTGGAAAGTATGTTCTGGTCATTCTGTAGAAAGATGCTACTATACACCAAGTACTAATTTCATCACTTCTGAAGTTTTTAGTATCATTCACATCCATCACATTCTCCATTTGTAAATTCTACTTCTTGTTGTTCATGAACACTCCTTAGTGCCCATGAATTTATATTCACAATACTCTTCTAAGGACAGGTAGTAAGAGTCACTTTACAGATCAGGAAACAAAGCAGAGAATGAAATAGCTTGTTAGGAATAGAGATAAATCCATCAACTCTGTTTAAGTGTAGTGTCAAATTTTCATTTGAGACTATATGGGTAACATTGTAAACAGAGATAAAAATGAGACGTTATCCTTCATAGATGGTTTAAAAACAACTAATGTAAAAAAACCTTTCATCTGAAGTGGTTAGGTTCCAAACTGGTTTTCCTAGTCTTGGAGTCTTGAAGATGTTATTAAGATCCTAGCTTACAATTTACTGAAGGTTACTCTAATTAAGAGTCAGACACATTATAAAACAGAATGATTAGCAGTATAAGTAGAATTGAGCCTGGATCAGTTCAACAAATTCCAGTTAGCTTTGCCAAGAAAATCTGTGGAGAAAGCCCTCTTGGGAAAACTGGCAGTTTCAGTAGCAGTTCTGGCAGCAGGGGGTGGGTGTCTTTCATTTTTATGACACTAACATGGAATTTTTGAGCAATATATTGTTAAAGAACACTGAAGAACCAAAATTCCTCATCTAAGAAGAAATTAAAATTAAAAAGTTGTGACAGAAATTGTATAAATCCATAGCAGAGTAAGGAAAAGAATCAGAAATCCATGTATAGGAAAACCATTCACTTAGTCTTTTTGGTGCAAGACACAGTGTCTTCTTCAGAAAAGGAAGGCACAACAATAATCTTGATTCTGTTCTGAAAAACTAAAGCAGATGATGTGTGAGAGAATGTCTTCCCACAGTCAAAGAAGAGCAAGTTGTACCTGTGTTTTCTAACTTCCTTTGAAGTACTCCCCCATTTCAAAAGAAAGCAAATGGAACAGGACCAGGCAGAGAGAAAGCCATGTCTAACAAGAAGCAGCATTTACCTGCAGTCAAGAAATCAGGAGAGAGTTAAATCAGAGCTTCCTGATTATTTAAAATTCTTATATACAGAACAGCATTTTAAAATAAATTTCCTGTCTATTGTTGTGGAAAAAATATAATCAGAAAAACTGCTCTAAAGTGCATTGTCAGCTGAGAGTAACTGTCAGAAAGCACCAGAAATTAAAATACGATAATGTAAGAATTTCAACACTTTTCTATTTGAAGAGTTTTAACTATTTGCAGATGTAAGCCAGAGTTTTAAGTGACAAAAAGTTGTAATAGGTAGGAATTAATCATTAAGTAGTGTGCATGTGTGTATCCCAATCTCAGTAACATAACAGGTTGAAGCCAGATATGAAAAAAAAGAAATTGACTGAGTATTGCTCAGAAGAACAACTCCAACACCTTCCACATCCTTCTAGACAGTACAGCACAGCAGAAAATACTGGTGATTTTACTTATTTTCAGAAAAAAAATCGCAAAAACTGCTTCAAGGTTCAAGCCTCAAAAAGTGTAGACAAGTGTATCAGTTCATATTTAGCAAGTAAGTATGTTCCAGCTTGCCTGAGAAAGGGTAGCGCACAGTTTTCAATATTCAAACCTGGGAATAGTTTAATAAATACATTAATATATAATGAATAGAATAGAATAGAATAGAATAGAATAGAATGTAATTTAATGTAATGTAATGTAATGTAACGTAACGCAACGTAATATAATATAATATAATATAATATAATATGGCTAATAAATTGCTACTAAATGTTTCTATTGCATCAGAAATGTCTGAACCCATAATAAGGACCACCATTTCCATGTTCTTGTCACTATACAAACACACAGGAATTAAATACAATAAAAGGTCTTTGCAGCAACCAGCTTATAGCATATCCAGTAAAGCAGTCATCCCCAAGAGACATTTATCAGGACATGAAGGATACAAAGCTTTCTTCACAATCAGAGAAAATACACAGTTGAGTAAAAGCTGCATTCTTTGGTCAGTGTTGCCTTTCCCTGTTTTTCAGTCCTATGAATCACATCTAATGGCATGAATATATACATAACCCTAGACCAACAAGTAATAAAGGCTGCCCAAATTAGTGAACATATTAGAGGCACAGAAGCAGTTTCACTGTGAGAAAACAATTGCATAATATTACTGTACAAAATAGTGAGGAGACCAGTAGGTGGCACAAAGCAGCCAACTGCACAACTTCTCATGGTAATCAAGGTGCCAAATTTAGATTCAGTCAAATTCTTTCCACTTGGTCCTATAAAAATAAGTCACCTCTACTTAAGAACAGAAAGTAATCTCAATAGGTTCCACGTTTTGATTATGTTTTATCTTTATAGTACCATCATTAATGTACTTCTAATTTAGGAAGTCACTGTAAGGTCTATACTGACTAAGGTTATAAGACAGCTGGTTGGATATGTTCTAGTGTTTAAATTTTAATGTCCAATACTCACTACTCAAAGACAGCTGGATTACTGTCACATTTACTGGTTGAGAAGCCCATGTGTGAGCATGATAAGCACTCTTAAGATAAACTAAATAAGCAATTAAAGCAAAGGACATTAAATCCTCAGTGGCTAAACCTTTAAAACGATTGGTTTCATATGGTAAATTTATTTCTGAAGGGGCTAATGCAGAATCAAATAGACTAAGTGCCACAGTGTTTAAAAAAGAAATCTGGTTGCTAACTGGATTATGTGCTGTTTTTACATGCAAATGAGAAATCCTCTCTTAGTAACTAGAGACTACCTGAAGTTATTTGAATAACTGATGGTGGAGACATGACACATTTTCCCGTTTCATGTGATTGTAAATCATTTTTCCACTACTACACAAAAAAAAAGAATTTTTCTTGTAATCTGAAAACAGACTTGTACAA
This sequence comes from Rhabdornis inornatus, assembly GCA_013397075.1. Taxonomy (NCBI): domain Eukaryota; kingdom Metazoa; phylum Chordata; class Aves; order Passeriformes; family Rhabdornithidae; genus Rhabdornis; species Rhabdornis inornatus. The sequence continues at coordinate 862,652 of VWZS01004204.1, forward strand.
ACAATTAATATGGTTAAAAAGTATTGCAAAAATATTTTTTTACTAGCATTTTCAAATAATAGTTTTGATATTTAGGCTCAAATAAGCAAACAGATGCCTTGGTTGGATTTGAAAACCATTTTGTTATAAGATTATTAATAAGTGAGGACAACCAGTACCACAAAACTCTGTTTAAGATGAAAGACTAACACATCACCTTCTGTAGATAATTCTATTTCCAAAGGCTGGCTTATTCATGCCTCCATATTTCAACAAACACAAAGGAAAATATATATTTACAGTTATAAAATATATGTTATCCATTTTGTTATTTGATATGAAAGCTCCATGGATACTGACTGTGTTTGTAGAAACTCAATGAGAAGTTTTCCAATGACCTACAAAACATTACATCAGGGAATATGGGAGATAAAGCTCTCTGTTTGTACAAATATGAATATGCACAAATATAGATATGATGATTTCAGTAATAGTCCAAACAATCAGCAAATCTAACTTAAATATTACTTTAAAAGATTAGTTTTCAACAAACTGAGTCTACTGATGGCAATACCAAAACTGTACAAGCTTTGTTGATATGATTTCATGAAAGTCATATTCAGAGTCAGTTCAAGGTTTGTGAACCATATAGGAAAAATTCAGTTTTGGTGGTGGAACAGTCCAAGCTGAGGTATCCACTGAAGCAGCGTATGGGCTATTACAGCTGGAAAAATATAGAGAAAATTTTGGGAGAACAGGAAATTTTTGAGAGAGATGAGAGTCTCCTAAAAATCTAGGATGAAAATTTACTTTTCTTCCCTCCTACAGACCGCTTGCCCTTCTAAAAACCTCCTTTTCTTTCTTCCCCCACAATTCCCATCTGTCAGTTGATATTTTTTCCTGGCAATCCCAGTCCCTGAAATCTTTCCTCGTCACTGCCCGTCCACAATTTCCTCCGTGCCTGCTCACACCTCCAGTGCTGGCACCATGTAGGCAGCAGGCATAAGCCTGTTTGTGCCACTCATTCTTGTCTGGCACATGGAAAGGACACAGATTTCTGCCTGTTCTCCTTTTCACCAATGCCTTGAGTGGGCTAAGCTGAGGAGTTCAGATGCCTTGGCAGTTAGTTCTGGTGGCAAAAGTGATTAAGGATGTACCTTCTAGGGTGGTAGAGCATGAAGAGGACTAATGGGTTTCCCTGTAGACCCCCAAAAGAATCTCTATCCACAACCTGTTACTGACCTTAGACACAGAAAATAACATTCTTCCCAATATAGGGAAGATGTTGCTCATATAGGGTGCTCGAGAGCCATAGCTAGAAAGACTGAGCAAATCCCTAGTTTCAAGGAAATAATCCAAGCATTCTACTAGGCAATTGTTTTCAAAAAGATTACAAATATTTTCAGAGAAGAGCTGTATGTAATATACTAGTTCAGATCTGCAGGCCCTTGCAGCAGCACTAGTTAACACAGTTTTCTTCAAATTTGAAGTAGGATAAGTGAAAAAGGAAATACTAAATTGGTGAGCCATGCTGCAGTAAGTAATGTCTCACCCCAATCACTGAGGAGCAAAAATGAAATTATCGTGCTTCTGAAAGCAATTTGAAACTGTGTTTAATTTTTTTAAGTCCAATGCCAGAACCATTAGTCAAAAAAGGTGACAAGCTGGTTAAATCAAAAATTAAATTTGGTAAGTTGAATTACATTTTTTTTTCCTTAAAACAAAGTAATGTACAAGATCACATTAACACAATTGCACAATAAAAATAGGAACAAACTGAACAGGAACTGCCTAAGGAAAACAGAAGTATTCTCTGCCTGAGAAACAAGGCAGACAATATCCCACCCTTCTCTTCACATGACTATCCCTTCTAAACAGAAATTTTTAAAAAGCAGATAAACTGAGACCCCAGTGAATTCCTTCTCCTTCCTTGAAAAGCAAAATAATCCTCAAGATACATTTTTTTCTCTGGAAAAAACATAAAGAAATATTACATTGCAAGGGATAATACAGAAAAGCACTACTACCAGAGTACAATTCTATCAGCCAGTGTTGAACCATCCATCAGTGAGGAATAGCCTCCAGCCAGCTTCCCAGTCTGAGCTACAGAGCCAGAAAATGTGGTTGCTAGAGAAATCCCTGCATGGCAGACAAAACTTATAGCCTTCCTCAAGGCCACTCCACTGAAACATCTGCATTACAGCTGAATCAAGTTTTGATTGTGAGCTCTGGTCCAAGATAAAAAATACAGTCTGAGTTACAAATTAAGTAGATTTTTGTTTTGGCAATGTTACAAGACAAAGAAATTGTCTTTGTCCTTACTGCTTTATTATTTCATTAAACATCTGACAGTTTGAATTGGTCAGTTGTCATTGAAGGGACTACTATGATTCAGGTAATTACGCCACAGATGATCTCCAGACTTGAAAATTTCTTACTTTGGAATCTATAGCTGTGAAAGTGGCAAATATTTCAAAGGGCATTTCAGATGCGTGCTACAGTGGAGGAATACAGTCACATTCCTTCCCAGTTGTAACATGTATTCAGAATCTTTGGGAGCCATAAGGCTACTGGAAAAATGTCAGCATCCTTGAGAAGGATAAATGTGCAGTATGCACCTGGCAGTGGCGTCAGCCCAGAGGTGGTGTCTGGACAGAGTCACCAAACTGTTGTGGCTCATGCTCATAGAATGGCTGCATCCTATTTTCAGGTCGAGGCAAAACAGTCAATGGTCTCTAATTCCTTCCTTCTTTCTTTGTATACCTCTTCCCCACCTACTACCTGCCAGCAGAAGTATCGGCAACATGTCAGCAAGAGTTCTGGGAGAGTTGCATACCCTCCACCTAGCTTCCCAATTGGGATTATCAGGATCCCAGGGTACAGCACAGCCTGTGTTCTGTCCATATGCAACCACTCACCAAAATCAACCATCTACAATAATCAGGAAAAAAATCAATATACACACAGTATTATGATATGTATACACACAGTATTATGTACTTATTAAAAACATTTCACAACACAGAATCACTGAATCCCAGAATAGGTCAGGTTGGACGGGACCACAGTGGGTTATCTGGTCCCCTCTCCCAGCTCAAGCAGGGTCATCCCAGGGCACGTGGCACAGGCTTGCCTCCAGATGCTTCTGGAACATCTCCAGGGAGGGAGACTCAACACGCTCTCTGGATGATCTGTTCCAGGGCCTGGTCACTGCACAGGAAAGTTCTTCCTCCTGTTCAGGTGGAACTTCCTGTGCATCTGTTTTTGCCCTTGTCCTATTGCTGACACCACTGAGCACAGCCTGGTCCATGCTCTGGCACTTCCCTACAGGCATTGATGAGGTTCCCTCTCAGTCATCTCTTCTTGAGGCTGAACAGCCCCAGCTCCCCCAGCCTTTCCCCATAAGAGAGATGCTCCAGTTCTTCATCGTCTCTGTTACCTCCACTCCAGGACCTCCATGTCTCTCTTCTCCTGAGGAGCCCAAAACTGGACACAACATTCCAGATGTGCCAGGGCTGAACAGAGGAGCTGGATCACCTCCCTCCACCTGCTGGCCAAGCTCTTCCTAATGCATGCCAGGATCCCATTGGCCTCCTTGACCAGGAACAGTAGGTGTTCCACCAGGACTCCGGGTCCTTCTCGGAGAGCTCTCAGTAGAGACCCGCACCAGCAGGTCAGCCCTCAGCCCATGCTGGTGCATCAGGAAACTTCTGCCATATGTTAAATGAGATCTTGAAGCTCAAGCAGCTCAGTCTATCGCTAAAACTGCTGGTTCAGTTTGCTTGACAGACAATAACAGTTTTGCACTTGCTGCGTGGTCACTTCGGTAGCACCAATGTGTATTTGTTTACTTGTTCATGCTAGTGATGTGGCAAAAAGTAAATAGAAATTGTGTGACTATGGTCAAATCAGTATAAAAGTGTGTGCATTTTGAATTTGTGAATAAGGCATTGTACCTAAGATGCTGCAAGATATATTTATGTAGTTTCTGTTCCTGGAAGGGATGGAGATATCTCCCCTCTTCTGATTGCAAATTTCTCAATAATACAAGTCTTGTCCTCATTCAAGGGGAAAAAATGTGCTTTACTAACTACAAAAACTAGGTCCTGAAAATTATACAATAAGTAGATTTGATCCTTGAGAAAAAAAAAAAAAAGAATAATCCCCAAAAATAGCACAGGAAGAAAAGAACATGGAATCTGTTAGAATAGTGCAGTAATGACGATTTCTTATCCTTGTACACTATTATTAGTAAATGCCATGGTTGCAACACCAAAACCTATAGACAGAGCCGTTTAACAAAGCATAGTGAGGCACATTCTCTGATCCGAAGGATACACAAGCTCCAGCGGGATCAAAGGAATGTTTGACAGAGAAACCCCTCTTCTGACAATATTGTTTGATCTATGTCTCAAGGACAGAACAGAAATGTTATTTCCATTTCCAAGCTGACATACAGGAGCTTGCTAGAAGGACGTTCTCATAAACAAAGTGCAGCAGACCATGCTGTCATCTAGCTCGTATATTTTTCCAGATTTCACAGTAGGTGTAATTTATAATACAGAATATTTTCTGGTGAGACTAGTGTGTAGGGAAGTCCAGTAGCTATAAAATCCACACAACTTTGGGAGATACTCATCAGCTATAGCAACTCATTAGTTCTGAACAAGCAGAACATGATATACTTTTAAATGCCTGAAAAATATACCAATGTATCTATGTCTTATTAGTTATGGATGGACCAATTAAGGCTTTGATTTGTGATAATGAACTTTTTTGCCTTTTACTTTGATTAGCAGTGTGGTATTGCTAAGGAGATTTTAACAACACATTCAGGGACAGTTTAATTGTTTCGGTTGTTATAAATTCTAACAATGCCTTCCTGTTACAAAAAAACTAGGTAAAATAAAAAAAACTCCTTAACACCAGTGTAGCTTTAAGAAGCAGGCATTCTTTATTCTGCCAGATGCACGGTAGGAATAGCTCATCCAAAAAGCTGTACATACTGAGTAAAGGAAATTTTCTGTTCATATACTGGTTTTGGCATACATATTAATTGATTGTCCCAGACTAAACATACATATATAATAACATACATAATCATTTCCCTGAAATCATTAACATATTTCCCCTCCCCTTAATGCATGTGTTCCTCTGTCCTGGGGGTCTTGCTGGTGGTCCCTGGTGGTTGTGGACCCCAGTGTTCCAGGTGACCTGGCTGAGTTAGCAGGACACTGAGGCTGGTGAACTTCCAGTTCTCCTTCTTGCTCAACGGGCATTGTGCAGTTCCATAGGCTGGTGGTTGTGGTAGAACAAGCATTGTATGAGCTCACCAGGTGTAGACAATTTGTCATCTGGTATCATTCTTGACCACCACATTGGCCCAAAGCATTTGTACCATGGTTTCAGGCACATGGTGGCATTTTTGGGAATGGTCCTGTACAGGGTCCTTGTGGGTCCCTTTCCAAGTCGGCATATTTTGTGATTCTGTGAACCTGTGATATTTATTTTTGATCATTTAAAGTTTATGGTCAGGTAGTGTATCTTTACATTTCAATGATGGAAGAAACTTAGTCAATCAAAATAATAATTTCTGTTTAAAATTCAGTAGTTACCTCAGAGTAGTAAACCACCTTGTGGCTTTGACATGTGGAAAATTCATGGGCAAAGTCCCTAATCTACAATGTTCAAGCCCCATTTTCCCTTTTCGCTCTTTTTCCCTCTCCCTCTCTTATCACTTTTGTTGAATAAAAATTTTGTCCTGAACCTGAGAAGACCTTCGTATGAATTCTTTATCAACATGACATCTTTCTGCATAAAATTAGTATTTCATTTCAGTAACTGGTATTTTCCATGTCAAAAGTGTTTCCCTGAAAAATCCAAAGCAGCTATGTTTCTGGATTTCAATTAACCAAACTCTCTGATTTAGAATTATGCTTATGGAATTAATCAGAGCTTAATAACAAACGTGCAGATGAACTGACAGAGCTGGGTGAACAATTCAGGGTACTCAGAGAGTCGATTAATTTAGCTCTTAATTGCTAGTAGATTATTCACCAAGTAGTGTTGGGTTAGATTTGTTTTTTTTCATTATTGAAAACAATACAGTGGTTCAGTCATTAGAAATAGCAGTTTGCCATATAGTTTTCTTGCAAGATATTGGTATTTCCTGTAATTGCTAGAAATAATGCTATGCCCTACCCACTTCCCGTTCTCTCTTTGTTTTCTTAGGAAATAAAAATATGCAAAAGGACATAAAAATAGAGAAAGATTATTTGAGGGGAGCAGAGAGTTTCTGCACTTCATGGAACACAGCCGAACATATAAATTTCTTATGGTCTGGGGTTCACTTTTCCTCTGTTGTCTCTTGTCTGTTTTTTCTTCTCCTTGTTGCCTCACTTTCCTTTTTCTTTATATTGGGGCTTTGATTAGGTTTGGCTTTGTGGCTCTTGTCTTTTTGTATCTGTTTTGCAGTACTATCTAGTGCTACCTGGTTACACGTGAATAATTTACAAAGCCAAAGTTCGTATAGTAAAAGTTAAAGGCATATTTAAATGGAAATAAATTGCCCCCATTTTGTGTCACAGCATCCAACTGTAGAATGAAGGCATGAAGAAGATTTTTGTTTAGCATTCTGCCTTAAAAACTGCAGTGTATAGAAACACATTCTTCATAAAATGTCAACAGGGTGACAAACAGCATTTTCTGTATGACACAGTGGATATCACCATCTAGAGACATACACACTAATTACTGATTTTTCTTGGGCTTGAAACCAAGTATTCACTCCTCAGTTGTATTTCTGGAATAAGTTAGTTCTCTCACATGAACTTTAATGAAATCTAAAGTACTTGCAAATCATCATGTATAAGCACATGAATGCAAGTGGCAGCTGCCTTATATCTATAAAACAGAAATAATGACAAAGTAACGGAAAAAATGTTGGTTTTCACAAAAAGAAATCAGCAAAACAACAAGTTCTGCAGAAAACATAGAGAAAAATATTTAGACAACAGATAACAAGATTGCTGTACAGCAAAGATCAAGCTCTCTATTTGGAAAATCAGAGAAGAATCCAATTTGTAGACACCTGTTTCTGTTCATTTTATGAATGACCTATTAAAATTTTGTCTACAATAAGCAATTTGCTAATTGTTATAACAAAACACAGGAAACCTCAAATTTTGCCTGACAAGTAAAGCTGATTTGCAGTGCCACAGGAAAACGAAATCAAATCCTGAAATGCAGTTATTGACTTTTTATTCTTTCCCCTTTTCTTAAGCTGCTGTCATCAGGTTTGGCTATCAAGGGCAACTATTAACCATCTTGTATAATTGTTTTTTTCCTCTTATAATCCTCCTAGAATATCTACATTTGCCAACAGTAACTTACATTATCCTGCATCTATTCTGCTGCCAGAATTCCTTTGGCTGTATTTCAAAGGGAACTCTTGTAAATGATAACCAAGAATGTTGTCATTCTGTATGTAAAATTATATTATCTCTCAGCAATTTAGAAGCATTTTCTCCATGCAGCAACTATGACAATTCTTGACAACACAGACTCTAATCTGAGATACATCAATACATGAGGACAGTGAGACAAGATATTTTTGACAAGAATCATGTGAACATATATCATGCTCCAGAGTTTGGTTATGATAATGACATACTGTGTTTCAACGTGACAAAAATGCTCTGGCATTCCATTGCAGGGCAAACACAGAAAGCACAAGGAAGTTGTATCAGTGGCTGCACAGCTCTACTCACAGAAGACAGAAGAACAAACAGATAGAGGTGGGAGATTAAACTCACAGCTGCTTCTGCTAGCAGTGATTTACTTGATTTATTAACTAATTAAGCCCCTTAGCAATCCTGTGAAACATTTATAATCATGTTATTCCTAGTAAAAGTGCAGGGGAAGGAAGAAATTTTCTTCAGGAATTTATTTCTCAGAAGTGAAGAAAACACTAGCCTTTCTCTCCATATGAACAGGAAAAGAAATCACTGTTCAAAAGCCTTGAGGACCCATCCTTTAGCCAAGAGAAAACAGAGAAAGTTGCCACAGCACATAGAAAAATTCATTTTGGTCAGTCTCTGTAAGCTTTTTGAATTGAGGGAGATGTGTCCTCCCGTGTGACCTCCTCACAAGGAATACTGCCCAGGCAAAAGACCAGGAATAAAAGATGGATGGTTTTTCTCTCCTTCTGTGAACCATGCAGGCAAATCTATCCAGGAAGGTTTGCGGTGTGCTTGTTATGTGTGGGATTTGCTCACCAGGCTGTGTCCCCAGTGCCAAATACTCTACATTCACCCTGCAACAGCCCTGCAGTGTGCTCCTGAGCTAAATGCAAGGAAAGCATCGACTTCCTGATGCTGTCAGTCCTCACCTTGATATCCATTCATAGTGATAGCAGGGTGGGCGTGAACCAAGCCAGGCTTGTAGAAGGAAAAGATCCTCAAAATGAACTTTTCAGACATGTTTGTAAATTGACCTACAAAGTGCTGAAAGATAGCTGTGACTTATCGGGTGAGAGAGAAGAGATGCTGATTTCTGCAGTACTTGGAACATCATGGACTAAGGCTGCCATCTGTTGTCTCTGATGCTGCAATTGTGCAGTCTTCCTGGGTAATTGTGAACAAGTTCACATCTCTCTACAGCTAATATCCAAGGAACAGAGCTCTTGTCATGCACGTTTTTTATCTAGTTTTCAGGATTTTCTGCAAAAGATAACAGACTAATGTACTGAGGCAGAGCACACTCTTGGTATCTGCACTATTTGTTAATTTTTTAAACTCACACATTCTTTGTAGAACAAAGCCTTAAGGGTACCTTTCTTTGGAGGGAAAGTTTATTCCTGAACTATATAAATGCACCAGCAAAGCCTTGAAGTTAATTTATGTTTCAGTCATCTGTAAAACAGACACAAGAAAAACCACAACTGAGAATTACACTTTCCCAGGGCATTAATAAGAGATTACATGTACCATCTGTATTTCTTGAAATGAAACATGAAAGCAACCAACTCAAATTCAAAATAGCAGTTAAACACAGCTTTAAGGGGAAAACGTTGTTGATAATTGAGCTTTGCAATATTCATTTCATGGACCAGATTTTGTCCTAAGGAATATTCAATGCAAGGGAAAAGATCACTTATCCCCCCTAGATTGGGTGCATATAACTAAGCAAGGGGACAGATCTGGCACAGGAAGCTTGACCTGTGCTACTCCCTCTACAGCTACTTTATGAGTGGCTGAATTGCATCTACCAGCTCGATGTGAGAGTTTTGGCAGGGCGTTTTCTCCAGAAAGAAAGCTCACACTGTGAGAGTGCCAGGACGAGAAGACCTGCCAGCTCTTGTATAAACTATTAATCTGAGTGGTTTTGTCTACCATATAGTTTAATGCAGGTATTTCACAAAAGTGCCATGAGTTTAATATATCCTTCCTTGAAAATTAGATAGTAGCAAGAAACACTGCTTAGCTGTGAAACAGGCATTTTTATGTGGCCCAAGAATGTAGCATTTAGTGTAAATTATGTATCAGGTTCTTTGTCAACATTCTTCTGGTGAAAACACTGGGCTTACCCACAATACCTGAGGAATTGTCTCAGTATTTTTGTGATCAAAAATAATGCTACTTATCCAACTGTGCTACAAATTGAATTCAATGTTGTCACATAGACTGTATATAAAGCTAAGCATGTGTATGGCCACTACGTTGTGTGTGAAGCACAAAAGTGGATTTGTATGACAAGGACAAATAACAATAAGTTTAAGGTTGTCAATTCACTTTTACCCGTAAAACAAGCACATAGCAAGGGTCAGTTCTTGCATCTGCTTCACATGTCAATAATAACATCTGAAAGAAGAATAATTTCTATGTTCTGTTTGAAAAAGTTCTTCCTCCATAACCTCCCAAGTTTATGGCTGAGCAGTGTCTAGCATTCAGTTTTATTTCACTCATTATTTGTGCTCTGCAAAACAAAGCACAGCAATCCCTAGGTACAGGTCAGGCTCCCAGTGTTGATTACAAAAAGGAGAATTCTCATACACAAATGGATACAACTATGTAGGTGATGAAAGATGACATGGAGACGAAAGGAAAAAAATTTAAGGTTAGTGCAAGAGCCTTCATAAAAGTACCATTGGTTCAACTCTGGTCTTGGTGGGCTTTAAAAAAAAGCAGCACAATCTCACTTTCTGCATGAAGACTCTTCTTTTGCAGTTTTAAGATTTTCAAGTACTTAAAAAAGAATAACTTAGACCTCATGAATTATCCCACTGTAATAAACATGACTACAGAAGTTACTAGGCTAATTTTTGGTCTTTATAGTACCACAGCAAGAAGAAATGCAATATAAGAAGGAGAGCGTGCAGCACATGCAGGTGATTACAAGAACAGAAGGGACCATTTTCTGAAATGTAATGCTAGACACTGTGGTAAAATATATTGCATATTCAAGACCAACACAAACCTTATTTTGGAAAAACTGAGGGGTAAAAAACTTTTCTATTGATATTGTCAAGAGAATTTTAAGGTAATTAATCAGTTTCTATTTGTTACGTGGAATTATCACTAAACTTGGTGAAAACAGTGACATCTATTATAGGTTCTTCCATTATAATAAATACTTGTCAGTTTATAACTTTGTTATGGATGCATTTCTATTGCTGAAATTAATCTTTGTCTACAGTTTACTTTTTTGTTTATATTTTGGCAGTTAGAGCAAAGCAATTCTGCCATTATCAGAAAATGTCTCTGTGTTTACAAAAATTTAGGTTGGCTGTGGCTGTGATGGCTTGATAAGAATTTTGTAATGGATTCAATGGTGTAACTGGCTCTGATCTGGTGCTTGCCATTACAGTGCCTGCAAAAAATCCAAGTACTTTCCATTAGGGAAATGCAGAAAGAGAACTCTTCTTGCAACTTGATCCTACTGATTATTAAGATAAATATCAGACCCACCAGGTCCCAGCTTTCCTGTGCTCCTGTTACATCTCTGCTCTGCATTCAGTCAAACAAACAAAATCCTATGGTGAAAAACATAGCCAGAAATTGGGCTGTGGGTCAGACTTATTCAGCTTGGATAAATTACAAGCATTAATTATTTGGGAGTTATTTTTTGTTTGTTTGTTGCTTTTACTCTGATTAGTCACTGTACAATCTTTTTATAGATGATCACAGTTAACCCAGAAAAATATGAGTTATAAGTCTTTATTATTTGTTTGTTTTGTTAAACTCAAAAAGTGCTTTTATCAGTGAAGAAAACAGTGATGAGTCATGCTTGCTTTACTTTGCACTTTTTGTGGTTTTGACTTAATATTTTAGTCTTTGCAATAAATAAGAGCCTAAGGAAATGTCAAACACATGCACACTTAAATCCTTAAATGGCCTTTTATTCCTTATTTTATCTACCTTACCCATATATTCCCTCTCCCAACATTTCGGCCAATACAGTGAGCATCTAAGGATGTTCCATGAAGGCAACACTGTAAATTACACTTACATCAAATCTATCTCTAGAGTTTTAGCCCTGTGACCATAGCTAAATTAGTGTTACAGCTTGACCTTCCATATGGATTATAAAAATTCCTGGTTAGAAAACAGTGTTGATATCTTATCTACACATTTAAGCCAAACGTGCTCTTTTATTTTTATACTCTATTCCCCAAATAGTAATAATCTCTTCAGGGTAAAAAAAAAACAAACCTGCTGTATCTGAATTCATTTACTCATGGCAAACAGAGGAGTTTCTAATTAACTAGCACTCTCAAGCCTCTGGTTTTTTCCCTCTCTACTGTTCTTCAAAACAAATATCATTAATGTGCCCAAGAAAAGGAAAAGAGAATCAGCCTGGGATGGGGAAGAGGAAGATGAAGCAATGTAGCTGTGTAGCTGTTTCTTGGGGTGACAAGCTGAGGGCTGGATGTGAATCTAACTCAGCTCTCTTGGGTGGTCTATAATCAGGTTCAATAAAACATGAACATTTGAATAAGCTGACCTGCAGTCATTCAAGATTAAATGAAATGCAAATTAAAACAGGAGGTAAAAATAGTTTGCTTCCTGTGCAAAATTCCTTTTGCATATGTCTGGAAGAGGCCTGACAGACACATAATGTAAAACAATATAACTTAATGGAATATTCTAATTTTTTATTCTTTTTAAATTCATTTTTTGAATGAACCATCATTCTTAATAAGGACTTCTAGAATCAATACTTTGACTTGGAAAACTACTTTTTGAGTCTGTAAAGCTATAGCATTATGATTTCCTTAACTTTCATGTCACAAAATCCCTCAAGAACAAGTTTCATCCAAGATCCATTATGGTCAGTTGTAGGTAAGCCTACCATAAATGTCTCTGCTCAGAAGAGAATATACAACATTTGCAATTTAAGTGAGGCCCCTTTTGCACCAAAAATTTGGATTTATTCTTTCTTTGTAGCATATTTTAGATTTCTTCTTGCCTTAGAAGAATATTTTAAGTTATTACCCAGACAATATTTTTAGAATTTATTTTATTTTAATCATTTATAAGGTGTTCAGAATGTTGGTTGCATCTCATATTTTCTAATGACATATTGTAATGAAAAATGAATCATTTCAGCACTGTTGGCTAGAATACTTGTTACAGTCTGGTTTTTAAAGTTATTAGAAATGCCTCTGCCCAAATAAGTGTGCAAACAAGACCATATGCCAAAGTCAAGAGTGTGGGTGTTATTTGATGGTACATATGAGAGTGAGAGAAAGAAAAAGAGGGGCAAAGGAAGAGAAAGAAATTGAAAAGAAGGGGGGACAGAAAGAGAATGACAGAGACAGATTAAATAAAATATCTCCACTCTGTGGATCCAAATGATGTTCCATTGATCTTCTCCAAGTGATCTTCTTGGTTAGGAGGTTTCCCCCCTGGGGAGGATCACCCTTTCCTCAAAAAAAGCATAGAATCCAATCAGTTAATATACTCTCAGGCCAGGTGGGAATGCC
>VWZS01004206.1:0-13705 GCA_013397075.1 Rhabdornis inornatus
AAAGGAACAAAGCAGGTGAAGGAAGAAACCGAGGGGATAAATGACGACTTTCCCGTGGTTGTGAGTTGGAACAGAACTATGATCCATGCAGAGAAATCTTCATCAACCAAAAACTTGTGGACAAAAAAAGCACAGTTTGTCCCCTCCCGCTCCCACCCGACCACCCCTCCCCCAATAATTATTACATTACTTCAAGAAAGAGTATATTTTTTCATGCATAAATCAAATTCTCATCTTGTCTTTTTTTTTTCTTTTTTTTTGTCTTCTTTAAATTACATTTGAACACAGAACACATATAATAAATACTCTTGTACGACATGACTCAGAGAAAAGTAACACATCTGAACGCAAAGGTATCGTCATCATTATTAGTTTTTCTTTTTTTTTTCTTTTTTTTTTTTAAAAGGACTTGTTTAAATATGAAATCTGTAAACTCCAAGGGTCCTTTTTTTTAATCTTTCTCTCTCTCTTTCTCTCTCTCTCTTTCTCTCTTTTTTTAAATCGTGAAACTATCCAGCTTTCATTTCCTTAACATTCAATATGTCTCCCATTGAACGCATCAAAGAAATAAGAACATGCCGTCTTCTGCAAAATTATAATTTAACAGTATAAAGCTTCAAGTCACAAATTCCAAAAACTAGCTAAGTAATTTTTTTTTTATCACATAAACTATACATTAAATATTTTGAGGTATTTCAGAGAACATTGTCAAAGGCTTGTAAGGTCTGTGCTGGGTGGCAATGAAGGCTTTCTCCTGCATAGAGAACGTCTTTGGTATCACAAGCCAGGTGGGGGCTGGGGACAAGGGGGTGGCGTGGCCAGGAGGGTGGGCAAGCCCTGGCCAAGGCAAGAGTGTGGAGGGGGGCAGGGGGGACAGGGAGGTGACAGGGAGGTGACAGGGAGGTGACAGGGTCTGACCAGCTCTCTCAGGCTGCCTGGCAGGATGGGGAACCCCCATGGGGTTGCTCTCACCAGAGGCATTGGAATCCTGGAATCTCTTGGATTGGAAGGGACCCCCAAGGATCACCAAGCCCAGCTCCTGGTCCTGCACAGGACAACCCCAAGAATCCCACCAGGGTTGGCCCTGGGCAAGTTTGGTCCAACTCAAAGGAGTCGCCTTGGCCAGAGCCTGAACCAGGCAGGTACAAATCAAGCCAAGTTTTCCCTAAACTGGAGATTGCTGGGGAAGAGCATCTCTGACAGGTCCTTCTGCTGCCTTCTGCTGGAGCCAAGGGGCAGAATGGAGCAGACCTGGCTGCACAGATTGTCCCCAGTGAGCCAAAAATGCCACTCTGGGGACTGAGAAACATCTCCTGTTGAAAGGATTCACAGCTCCAATCCATTCCCTAGAGGAAGAGTTTGGAGAAAGCTCAGGATGAGACTTTCCACTGCTCCTGCCTTCGTCCTTCCAAACAGAAATGCCACAAACTGTGCTACCAAAAGTGGGAAACAAAGCTCAAATCTGAGCTGAGTGAAGCAAAAATATCCCATGAGGAAACTCAGCTTTGTCACCTCGTGAGGAAATTCAGCTTTGTCACCTTGCGAAGAAACTCACTTTGTCACCTTGTGGGCTTCTGCAGGGTCCAGCACTGAGAGGCTGGAGAAGGACATGGAGCAAAGCCTTTCCCTGGGAGCCTTTCCCTGGACACCAGGTCTGTGCTCCTGGGGCAGGAGGGGCTGCATGAAGGGACCAGGCTGGGGGACACAGGGACATCTGAGAGGGGGACATGCTGGGGAACCAGCGCCTTGCCCTCAGCGAGGGGGATGTTTTCTCTTCAATTAGGACAAGGGTTGGGTTTTGTCTCCTTCATCCCAACACCCAGAGACTACGAGAGCCGTGGGGATCTGTCCTGTGGAGAGCTGAGGTAATGCTGAGTCTTTAGTATCAAAGCAGAGGAGCAAAGAAATGGCCACACACCTTTGGTACAAGAAAAAGGCACTCATCTACCACGCTGCCATCCCGCAGTCGCTCACTCGCCTCCTCCCTCGCTCTCTGGGGACTCGCCAGGGCTGGGGCTGGGGGTGGCCAGGGGCTCTGGGCCGGCCATGGGGAGCAGGGAAAGTGGCGCTTCCAGCACAGACCAGACAAGGCAACAAAATCTTTGGTATCAGACGTGATTTTCAAATCACAAAAATTGAAAACTCAAGTGAGGTAGCCTTTAGTCTCGGGTTCTCACTAGAAATGTCATTGCATCCTTGAGGGCCTGTGGCATTTACTCTTTTTTTTTCTTTTCTTTTCTTTTTTTTTTTCTTTTTCTTTCTTTTCCTTTTTTTCTTCCCTTTTTTTTTTGGTTTTTTTTTTTGGTTTTTTTTTTCTTTTTGTGTTTTTCACTTCCCAAACCAAGGCCCCCTTCCTGGCTTTTCAGCCCTTGAATACTACTCGATGGGGTTCAGGAATCCACCACCATCGTCACCACGTCACGACAAGACGAAGAAACAACATTAGGGGAAAAAATCAGTGGCAGGGAGCGGGGTCCTGGGGGAATGAGATTCCCATTAGATTTTGGGTTCTGGTTGGCAAAACACGCTGTGGCACCTGCCCCTTCCCGCTCCTCCCTGTCTCCATCCCTCTGTCCCCCCTCTCTCCAGCAATGCCCTGCTTCATTTGCTGGGACAATGTCCAGTGTGACACCCCCAGCCCCTCCCCGCCCACCTACCCCAGGAGCTCTTTGGTTCAAGACGTCCTCTGACCCTGCCCGCTCAGGGCTTCGTGTGCAGGGTTTTTTCTTTCTGTCTTCATTCTTTTGTCCTTTCTTTTCTCTTTTTTTTTTGGGGGGTGCTTTTTTTTTTGTTTTTATGGTTTTGGTTTTGTTTGTTTTTTTTTTGGTGAACACATACCCTTTTCTTTACTTTTCTTTTCTTTTTTCTTTCCTTCTTTTCAACAAAGTGCCTTCCTGTGACACAACTGATCACTCTCAAAGTAAAGTGAATCGAAGAAACCATAGCGCTAGAACACAGATGGTACTTTTTACCCGCATAAATTCAAGAGTCCCTTTTTTTTTGTTTGCTTTTTTTGGTTGATGGTTGGTTTTGGAGGATTTTTTTTTTCCCCAAATGGTGGGGGAAGAAGGGGACCTTGCCTCTCCCTTCATCCCCAAGCCTCTCCCAGCCCTTCCCTGTCCCCAGGCACCTCCTGCTCCTCCTGAGGACATCCTGGGCTGGCAAGGAGCCCCCGGGGAGCTGGAAGAGGGCTGATTGTAAGAGTTTGGCCTCATGATTGCTTTTTTATATGGCACAAGTCACCATCGAGAGCTCGGAGGAAACGATCCCTTTGAAGCTAAGTACCATTGCTCCAGAAATTCGTGTTTAAGGCAGGTTGTTAATTGGCACAAAAAAAAAAAAATCTGGTGTCTTTTTGGTAAGTTGCCGGTCTTTGCTGAGCTTGTTTGGTTGTGGTTTCTGTTGTTATTCCTTTTTTTGGGGGACGAGTTGTTTTTCTTTCCCTTTCAATCTCATTGGGGAGTTTTCCCCCTTCTCACACCCAGGGCTGGATTTTGCCACCAGATCCCTTGGATTTTTCTTTTCCCACCGTGCACCGATGTCGGTTCCCAGGAGGGAATTTTTTGTTGTTGTTGTCGTTGTTGCGTTTTTGGTTTTGTAATTTCTTTGGTAACAGAGATGAAGAGGGGCATGGGAGGGGACAAGAGTGTGTGTTGAGGGGTGGATGGGGCGAGACACAAAAGCCAACAAATCTGCTTTGTCTGTGTCCATTCCTCAGCCGAAAAGTGAACCAGAAATCCAGAAGTGAAAGGTGGAGCCAGTCACCAGGAAAGATCAGATCCTTCGCTCCAAGTCTCTGCTCCCGTCTCCTTTGGAACAATTGTTATTTTTAAATACCCGATTCCTGTAGCTAAAATGTGCTTCTTTGACCTGCTGGGGCGCCAGGCGACGCGGAGCAGCCGGGGTCCCCTCGGGATGGGGGTGCTTGGGTCCCTGGAGGCTGGAGGGGACTCCTTTGCCATGGAGCTTCTCTGGGAGGGATCTGGGACCGGGGTGCTCTCGTGGGTCGGGGGCTGTGAGTGCAGGAGGGGCCTGGGGTGTGGGTGCTCCTGGAGTGTCCGGGGGGGTCAGAGGAAGATGCCCAGAGTGGAAATGGGAGGTACAGGAATGTCCTCAGCCAGGTTTCCAAAACCCTCAAGGGACAGAAGTGCCGTGTGGTGCTGGCACAGAGGGTCTGGCTGCCTTGGGGAACCCACTGCACCTCAGCAGGGGAAAACCTCCAGAAATCAGGGACCTGGCAGGAGCCTGGGAGCCCTCCAGGTGCACCAGGAGCACTTTCCCTGCTCAGCCCCCTTTGAACCACGGCAGGTCTGGCCCTGGTGCAGTGGGGTTGTGCCAGAGCCCAGCCTGTGACACCACTTCTTGTGTCACCCCCAGCGCTACCACCCACCCCGTGGGAGCCATAAGGACAGCTGTGACAGATCAAGGTTGGTCAAGAGGTCAGGATGGGACCCTCTCCCCAAAAACCTTCATGGACAGGGGAAGACAAAGCTCTGTGATCCCCAAGGACCAGGGAAGCTTCCTTCCAAACAGAGCCTCACTCCTCCCTCCATCTCACAGCACCCCTGGCTCCCCATGGGTTTCCTCTGAGACCTCCCAGGACGGAGCTGACCTGGTCATAAACCCTGTCCCTGCTCCACGAGCTGGCAGAATGTGGCAGCAGGAGGTGGCAGCAGGAGGTGGCCCATGGGTGACACCCAGCTGAGGGTTTGGGAGGCCAATGGACCCACCCCAAAAGCACCCACCCTGGTCAGGCCATGCGTGTGAGTCTGGGGTTGGCTTTGTCATGAGGGGGACATCCAGGAAGGGGCAGGGAGGGCTGGGGGACATCATGCTTTGGAGAAAGTGCTTGTAGATGACGAGGGGACCCCGGGGTTGGCGCCCGGCTCCTCCTGCCAGCGGTTCATGCACCGCCGGCGGGCGTTCATGAAGAAGTTGCTGACGGTGTTGAGCTCCAGGCCCAGCTGCTGGGAGATGGTCATCTGCATCTCCTTGGACGGGCGCTTGTTCTCCTTAAAGATGGCGATCAGGGTGCGGCGCTGCAGGTCCGTGAAGACCAGGCGCTGCTTCTTGGGCTGCAGGCTCCGGTCCTTCTGCTGCTCCTGCTCCTTGCGTTTGCAGGCTGGAGACGTTCAAAAGAGAGAACAGGGCCATTAATTGGGGCTCCCCACCCTGGCCCGCTTGCAGCTTGCCCGGCTGCCTCCCAGAATCTGGGCCCTTCCCTCCAGGAAACTCGCTGGCTCGTGTCCCACCATTCCCTCCTCTTCCTCCCCGTGCCTCCTGAGCACCTGCTGAGAAGGGACAATGACCTCTTGTGACAGCAGTGTGACAAAAGCCTGGGGGAAGCCCAGGAAAAGTCTCAGCATCTCCAGCTGACCCTGGGACTAGAGACTGAGGAAACCCTTGGACTGCTCTGCTTGCAGAGACTGGCTTTTGGGATTCATCCCTAAATTTTGGGGATTATCCTTCGGCCTCCCTCAGCATGGTCTCACTCCCCTCCTCATCACCTCTGTGCATCTCCCTGGAGGATTCATCTCCCTGACTGGTGTCACCACGTCCAGCTGCCAGCTGGGAAATGCTGGGAAGAGTTGGGGACAGGGACATGATAGAAAGATCACTCTGCAGCCTTAATCCCACAGCATCAGCTTGGAAGGACCAATCATGGTTCCACCTGCTCAGGGAAGGGGTTTTCCTGCCTGAGTCACTGGAGGCTCCAGGAAATTCTGTGTCCCCTGTGTGCCTTTGCTACCGGATCCCCTGGCACATTTGTCAGCATTGAATTAAAAGCCTTCCCTACAGGTTTGGTTTGAGCCAAAGGTCAGCACAGAGGGGCTGCCACATGGGGAAGCCAGGAAAGCCCCCATGACCCCAGCATGATGCATGAGGGCAGAGAAGGAAGTGAGTAAAATAAATAAAGATATGAATTTTAATTTTAGGGATGTCAAGCACGCTGTTGGTGGAAGAGGTGAGACAAGGCGACCTTTGCTATAAACTATAAACTATAAAACAGTGGAGGTGGCTGATCCAGTCCCTGCTCAAAATAGGGCCCACCCTGAAGCTGTTGAGGTTTGATCTGGGTGCTCAGGGACTTGGTTGCTCGTGATTCAACCAGACACAGAACTGCAGGAACCTGAGATGCCAAGGATCTGACCCTACACAGCTGGGGACAAAGCGTTTCCTCCTGGGGACCTCAGAAAAGAGAGAGCAAACTGTGGGCTGAGGACCTCCCAAAGCAAGTGCTGCTCTTGCCCAGGGCATCAGCGGTTTTCAGCTTTTGGGGTTTCTTGGTTCAGATCTTCTGAAGGATTTTGCAGGGAAGGCACAGATCCCTTAAGACATTTGCTGTCTGGGTGACAGATTTCTCAGGCACTTGCAGGAGTGTCTTTGGCCTGGAGGGTCAAAGTTCCAAGCTCCAAGCACAGAGCCCAGAGGGGCCAGAGGCCAAGGCTGAAATACTGCAGGGATGGGACAGCACAGAACAGGAATTCCCCTTGGGCTAAACCCCTTCCTGCTCTCCAAACACACCTCCAGAGCCAAAGGGGAGGCAGTGCATAGCCCAGGAGTAATGGGAGGGTGTTTGGAGTCATTTCTTCCTCACTGAAAAACAAGCAATCTCCTCTGCCTGCAGTTCCTCAGCTGCCTCCACTACAAACCTTCTTCACAGCACCTTGAGCTGAGACAGAAGGATGATATCTACCCTTCCACCCAGAGCTGGGCAAATCTGGAGTTCACTGAAGCAGACAATTTATCCAGCAAATTTAGCTCTGTGTCCCAGCTGCTGGGCTTGGTCCTGGACCTGTCCTCACACGATGCTGGGAGCCACCAGCTCTGCTCCCACTGGGCAAGGGATGGGAGGCACCGAGCTGGACACAACCAACCACTCTGAGTCCAAATCAGCCACCCGTGGTAAAGCCAGTGGAGAATCTTCCCCTCCCCTTCTCCCCCCCAGGCAGGTTTGGCTGCACACCACCATCCTTAGGGACAGAGGGACACTCTGAGTGATGCCAGGGGACCCTGTCCCAGGGGTACCTTACTCAAACAGCCAGCAGAGAATGTGGAAACCTACCCTATGACCATCAGATGCTTGCAAAAAGAACAAACAAAAAAAAGCCTTTATAGAAAATTTGTCTTTTTTTTCTTTCCCAGACATGAATTTGAAAAAAGACCCCCCCCCCCCCAAACATCCCCCCAAGCCAAACAACAAACAGAAAAATTCCCCCCACACTTGTGCCCCTTGCCCGCCCTCCCCACGCCCTCCCGGAACACCCGGCATGCTCAGCTCCTGCTGTGTCCAAGGTGGGCTCAGGGCTTCTGCCCTGCAGGACAGCACTTGGAATGTCTCCCATGTCCCCACGGGACCTGTGGATGTCACCCAGCTGTCACCCTGGCAATCCAGGCTGTCCTCTTGCTCATCTGCCTGCTGGCCCCCATTCCCACCACAGCGCTGGACATCCAGCCCGAGATTCAGCATTTCAGCTTTCCAACCTCCCATTCCTTTTTTAGGAGTGATTATTACAACCCATTAATAACTCTGAGCTCTGAGGCAAACACAAACCATCAGGGCCTTGCTGGTAACACTGGGCTCCTGCAGTAAAACCAGTGCCATTGTCAGGCACAGGTGACATCCTGCTCCTCACCCCTAACCCTCCCGCTGTTTTGGGTTATTTTCGGCCTGCGCTGCAGCCGGTGGCTGCATCCCACATTTCCTGTGCTCGTTTGTTTATTTATTAATTTCCCTTTCTGCTGATGCAGCCCAACACCCTCTCCCCCAGCTCAATCTAATTACAGCTCCGCACAGCAGCGATCGATGGGGACGCTGCTCAGATCTATTTACGGCAGCCATCAAACCCTCCGTGCAGGATCTTTTTCCCATTCCCCATCCCCTGGGCGCTGCTTTCCCAGGCAGGCTGGCAGTGGCTGTCCCCATGTCCCCATGTCCCCACAGGCAGCCAGGCACAAGGGGCAGCCAGGGGCACGGCTCTGACCCCCACCCATATCAGCTGTGCGTGAGGCATTTTCTTTGTGCTTCAAAATCCCTTTTTCCCCCAAGTTCTAAGATCCAAACAACCCAGCCTTGGCTTAATGCTGTTTTTCCATCATGTCCTTCCCAGCTTTCTGGGCTTGGTTGTGGTCTGTGGGGATGGGGACATTTCCACCCCTGTCTCTTCATGGTGTCCCCAAAGGACAGGATTTATTCCTGGGCCTGTCCTGCTCCTCCTGGGGCACAGAGGACCCTGGCAGTGCAAGGACCAACCATGGGAGAGATGGATTGAGGTCTCCCATGGCTGGAGGATGCTCTGCTGGCCAAGAAGGAGTTAGGCTCACCCACAGTGGGGTCTTCTGCTCCCTCAACCTCTCCCCAGCTCATTTCACACCCTCCAAACCCAACCAAGGAGCCCAGAAGTGCCAAGGAGGGGACGCCAGACACGGTGGGACGGGTTGAGCGCACAGATCCCTCCACACACCAGGCACGAAATCCAAACAATCCCATCCCTGAGGCAGCTCTGACCTGGCTGCAGAAAAAAACACAAGGAGCAAAGAGAAGGAGGAACCTTGGGCAGGGAAACCTGGAGGAGAGAGCTCCATAAGCAGAGGCATCCCACCCTCCTCCCCAGAGGATTCTGCCGAGGCTTTCTGCCCCCCGGGAGCCTCGTGTCAGAGGGAGCGCGTTTTCCTTGACTTAACCTTGGCAGCTCCGAGCAAAACATCTCCCAAATCATTTCAGAGGGGACATAATAGAGACAATCAAATGGCTGCTGCTCAGGAACTGCGATTATGCCTCGCAGCTTGAACCCCGCGAAGCATTTAACTAATACCTGATGGCTTTGGAGGCTTCTACAGCCTGTCAGCCCCTGCTTTCTCTATTATACCCGCAAACCTCTGTTTTTCGGCCCCAGCGTGCTCTCCCTCTCCATTCACTTGCAATACAACCTGTAATTTTCTGCCCACTTTGCTTAAGTGCTGGTGATTTGTTGAAATCACAAAAGACAGCCAGGGGCTTTCAGAGCCAGCACGGCGGCTGTAAGCAAGGTTAGGGGGGAAAAAATCTGCACGAAACCCACCAGTTTCTCTCTTTTTCTCCTTGTCAAATCATCTCCCAGGGGTGGAAGGGGACCGAGGAGCATTTATGGGCTCAAAGGGAGGTGGAGGAAGGAATGGAGAGGGGGAACCTGGATGTGGTTGGCCAGGTGGGGACAGGTTTCCCTGGTGCAAAGGTGGGATGAGCTGATTCCACTGGTGGGCACGGGGTGGAAAATGGCCCTAAGCAAAGCTGGCTTCTCTCTGTGCCTTCAAGCCCCTGGAGTGCCTCAGTTTCCCCCTCTCCTTGAAGGGGCAGAGGGATCTGAAAGGAGGTTGTAGCCAGGTGGGGGTCAGTCTCTTCTCCCAAGTAACAAATGACAGAAGGAAATGACCTCAAGTTGCACCAGGGGAGGTTTAGATTGGATATTAGGGAAAGGTTGCCCAGCGCTGCCACAGGGTACCCAGGGAAATGGTGGAGTCACCACCCCTGGAAGTGTTCAAAAAATGTGTGGATGTGGCACCTGGGGACATGTTTTAGTGAGGAACATGGGAGTGGTGCTGTGTTGATGGTTGGACTTGATCTAAGAGGTCTTTTCCCACCTTAACAGGTCCATGGCTCTGTGATGTCACTCCCTCTCCCAGAGAAGGGTGCTGGGTGTTACTGGTTCAGCCCCCACCCTCCTGTTCTGGAAGGTTTTGGGAGCTTCAGCTCTGAGCAAACAGGGATGAGCCCAGAGCCTCACACAGGGTCTGGATGAACCTCATGGCATCTGCTCCCCCAGAGCTGGAGAAGCGTGGAGCAGAGATCAGGGAGCTTTATCTCCAAACCAGAAATCCTTTGGTTCACTGTGGGGCTGGCCAGGTGCTGGGGCAACTGTGAGAGCTTGGTTTGACTTCTCTTTGCACTGCAGGAAAACAGGCCAAATAGATTTGTCACAAATAGGGGTCTCCAGCAGAAATTCAGGTCTTCTCCAGCTGCGAGAACACAATGATGACAGGACAGGCAGCAGTACAGAACAAAGGAAAAGTACTCAAAAAACAAACCTCAACTTTCTTTTTGCCTTTCTTTTTAACCTGAACCCCTTTGGTTCCAAACACAAACAGATGGGCACAGAGGATGTGGTGTCAACCATGGAATGACCTGACCAGAGCAGAGCCTGCCCTGCAGTGCCCATTCCTGGGATCCCCCAGACTTCAGCAGCACATGATAAAAAAACACCTTCCGGGCTCCAAGACTTGTGGGGAATTTTGAGTGCCGTGGTCCCACAGCATCTGAGCCACTCTGTGGTGAAATAAAATCCATCAGAGGCCGTTCAGAGTCTGGGAGATGCAGTCAGAAGCTGAGATGTCTGCAGAGCCTCCCAGCCCTGCTGGGTAGGGCTGACCCGGCCCAGCCCAAGCTGCCAGCCCCACACATGTCCCCGTGTCCCCTCGGTGGGGCCAGGCTTGCCCCGGTGTCCTGGGCAGGACGAGGAGAGCCCCTGGTCATTGGTATGCAGCCAGTGCTGCAGGGGGAGCCGCTTCCCCGAGCCCAGCAAATTAAATCTTCCTCTGAACGCTGCAAATGAGGAGATGAGACGAGACGAGATGAGACGAGATGAGATGAGATGAGATGAAATGAGACAAAGCGCTGCCGCCTGCGCTTCCCTTCCCATGCCGAGGTTTCAGTGGCTCATCCCAGGGAGCAGCTCTGATCCAGCTGGACGGGGCTGCCAGGCTCTGCCACTGCCCACACCGAGCACCCCACACACTGCCCACAGCCCTGGGGTTGGCATCTGGAGGGCAGGGACTGGAAAGGGAAGCACAAGCCGTCGTCCTCTGCCCGGTGGGGGTCCCATCTCTTCCTGATTTGGGATCATTAGAGCTGCCCCAACACGCAGAAGAGCCCCCAGGACATCTCATTTCCCCTCCTGCACTTCTCAAGCTTGGCCTGCTCTTCCATGGGTGGCATTTTCAGCTTTTCCAGCACCGAAGTAGACGAGTTTGTCCGGTTCGAGGGTGGCTGAAGCAACACAAAGGAGCTGTGGCTGCTGCAGCTGGGCTTGGCTCCATCCCTCCACATTTGCCCTGGTTTTATTCTTGTCCTTTCCAGGTGAGCTGTTCTGGCTCTGGTGGCACTCACCAAACCCCTCTCAGGGACACAGAAACAGTTTCGCATGACTTTAAAAGGTGAGTTTGTTGTTAAAAGCATTTTCTTTCTGCAGAGGTTTCATTTTCCACTCGCTTTTCCAGACACCTTTGTGCAGGTAGACCTGGTGCCCCACTCTGCTCTTCCCATCACCCAGGGGAACTGGGATCAGCTCACAGTTCTGCTGGGAAGTCGCTTCCCCAGGCTTCCCCCATTTGCTCTATTTTTGGACCAGGATCAGCTGCTTTTATTGTTCCAGTGGAGGCCACAACCATCGGGAGCTGCTGCCTGGGACTGGAGCAGCTGCTGTGGTGAGGCAGGGCCGGGCAGGAGCCCTGGGAGAGCCCGCGGCTGCTCTCGGTTCTCCTCACTCCTCTCCCGAGTCAGCATCACTTAGCCTGACGAGAGCAAATTGGTGCTAATGAAGTGCCGGAGTCAGGCAGCAGCGGCAGCGCCCGCAGGGATGGAGGGGATGAGGTGGGGCTGCAGCTGGAAAACCTCCATCCCCTGAAATAAGTTTTCCTTGGAGTCAGCGGGACTTGCTCGTGCCCAGCGTTGGTGCAAGAGCCCCAGCTATAGATTCTGGGGGGGAAAGGGGAGTTTGGGGTTTGATTTGTGTCACAGCTGCAGGGGGGGCTGGTGTTGGGTCAGACATTAGGGAAAGGTTCTTCCCCCCGAGGGTGCTGGGCACTGCCCAGGCTCCCCAGGGAATGGTCCCGGCCCCAAGGCTGCCAGAGCTCCAGGAGCGTTTGGACACCGCTCTCAGGGATGCTCAGGGTGGGATTGTTGGGGGGTCTGTGCAGGGACAGGGGCTGCACTGATGATCCCTGGGGGTCCCTCCGAGCCCAGGATATTCCAGGATTCTGCCATTCTGTGAGAACAAGGTAAGGCTGGACAAGGAGCCTGTGATGAGGATCTGGGGTGGCATCCCTGTGACACTCATGGCTGAGGGTCCTGTGCATTCCACTCTGTCCTCACCCCTTCATACAGGAGAGGAGCAGCCAGGATCTCCTTTTGGCATCGGGGATTTTCACCAGCCTTTTCCTGCCTCCACCTGGTACTCTGAGCAGGGACAATGAGCAAGTTCAGTGTCAATGACACATCTTCCATAAGAGTGCCTTGAGCTGGTCTCAGTGTCCAGAGAGGGCCCAGAACCATCATCAACCACAGAACATGTGCTGCAGAAAGGGAAAAAGCAGTGGAGGGAAAAAACCCAAGAATTTCCTGGTTAAATCTGGTCCCAGGTGCATTTGTTGGGTGTGAGGTGGGAAGGTCCCTCGGGCTTGGCCGAGTCAGTTCTCAGTGGGCTCCTGGATTTCTTCCTCTGTGGTGCAGGGAAAACCAGGACAGTCTGTAATCCTCAGGGTGGGGTGCCCAACGTTTGTGTCTCCACGACCCTCTAGAGGTGGGCAAGATGATCTGCACAGTGACATCGTCTGCTCGGGGTTATCCCTGAGCTCCAGCGCATGGCAGGAGGGAGATCCAGGCTGGAGCCCTGCCAAGGAGTGAGGCCCCACTCCAGGAGACCCCTGGGTGCTCCAGGCAGTTCCCAGCCCTCTGTCAGCTCATGTCACAGCCCGGCCCCAATGTGAGCCCAAATCCCAGGTGTTCCCACCCAGCACAGAGCCAGCACATGAGGCAGGTGCCCAGACAGGCAGGGTCTGGGTAATCCCAGCCCTGAGCACAGACTGGGAGATGAACTCATGGAGAGCAGCCCTGGGGAGATGGATTTGGGGTGTTGGTGGGTGAGAGGCTCAACCTGCCCCAGCCAAAGGCACTGACCCCAGAAACCCCCCCTGTGCTGGGCTGAGCCCCCAGCGTGGGCAGCAGGGGAGGGGGGGATTCTGCTCCTCTGCCCCGCTCAGGTGAGACCCCACCTGCAGAGCTGCCCCAGCCCTGGGGAACAGCAGCAGGAGGACGTGGAGCTGCTGGAGCCAGGCCAGAGGAGGCCACGGAGATGCTCCAAGGGCTGGAGCCCCTCTGCTCTGGGGACAGGCTGGGAGAGCTGGGGGTGCTCACCTGGAGAAGAGAAGGATCCAGGGAGAGCTGAGAGCCCCTGCCAGGGCCTGAAGGGGCTGCAGGAGAGCTGGAGAGGGACTGGGGACAAGGGATGGAGGGACAGGACACAGGGAATGGCTCCCACTGCCAGAGGGCAGGGCTGGATGGGATATTGGGAAGGAATTGTTCCCTGGCAGGGTGGGCAGGCCCTGGCACAGGGTGCCCAGAGCAGCTGTGGCTGCCCCTGGATCCCTGGCAGTGTCCAAGGCCAGGTTGGACAGGGCTTGGAGCAGCCTGGGACAGTGGAAGGTGTCCCTGCCCATGGCAGGGGTGGAACTGGATGAGCTTTAATGTTCCTTCCAACCCAAACCGTTCTGCGATTCTGTAACAGCGGCGGTGACAAAACCCCATTGTGCTGCTCGGCCCGGCCCCTCAGGAGTGTCCCCTCACCCCTCAGGCCCAGGCTGACTCTGCCCTCTCCCAGCCTGAGGGTGAGGAGGGGTCCCAGCCCCGACGGGCCGCAGCCCGCTCCCCCCCCCCCCCCTTCCGCGCCCCGCA
>VWZS01004206.1:13869-26562 GCA_013397075.1 Rhabdornis inornatus
GCCCGATGGGCGGCGGCCCCGCAGCCCTGGCTCCTCCCCTCACTCAGCGCCATGGGCCGGTCCGGCCGCTCCGCGCGCACGGGATGGAGCGGTCCACCCCCGCCCCGAGGGGGGGGAAGGAATGGACAAGCCCGGGAGACACGGGAATGGCACTGCCCGGCCCGAGTGCGGGGCAGAAAAACTCCGTGTGCCCCATTGTTGCCATCCCTGCCCATCACTGCCCATCCCTTCCTCATCCCTTCCCCATCCCTTCCCTATCCCTGCCCCATCCCTGCCCCATCCCTGCCCCGTCACTGCCCCCCGCATATGTGTCAGGGGGCAGGAAAACCACCCCCAAACCCCCATCCCGAGCCCCACCGGGATCCCGCTGCCCCCGGGGTGTCCCCGGCCGTCCCCCCACGCGCGTGGAGCCGCTGTGCCACGGCCAGCTCTAAGCCAGTGACTCTTAATACACCGGCCCGGCGTTATTAGTTCAGCTCCCAAGGCATTTCCCGCAGTAATTGCACTGATCTGCCAGGGATTATGCGCTGCCACTGTAACGATGGATGATGTTTTAATTTGAGCTGGGCATCTCCGGGGAGGGCAGGGCAGGACCGAGACCCCCTGAGCACTGGGGAGGACGCAGAGCCCTTTCAAAGTCCCAGGGTGGGGTGAAGGGGCTGCTCAGGGGTGTTTTAGGGTGAGGGGCAGCCAGAACCTGGACCCGGTGGTCCATTCGGTGATGCCCTGGCTGGGAGCTGAGCCGGCTCTACAGCAGGGTCGCAGCACTGGGACACCAGAGATCCCAGCTGGATGGGGTTCAGCGTCCCCTGTGTGCTTGGGGAGGGCTCTTCCCAACCCCCAAATCGCTGCTGGGGGGTGGTGAATGACCACTGTCCCTGCTGCTCCTGGCTTCATCCTGCTGGGAGGGAAACCCACGGGAAAAGGGCTCCTGCCTCCTCCCCTCCAAAGACAGCAGAGAAACTCCCTCGTCAACGTTACCTTTAAAAATGACCCCCACCCCGCGCTGTTCCTTCTGGTAAAGCAGCAATTAATCACGGCATGGATGGGATAGATTTGTAATCAGCTCCCCCCTCCCACCGCCCCCATTTCGCAGCCCTGGGTGTTTTTCCTGGACCAACCCCGCTCCCCCGCCCCATTCCGTGTGGGGATGGGGCCAGCACAGCCCATTGATCCTGCCCGGTCGATTTTATTGAAACTCCCACGAGTGGCTTTAACTGCGTGTTGGATATTGCTGGCACATCACTTTGATGGCGACGTGACCGGCGAGAGCTCGCGGGCAGGTTTGCGGGGAGGGCTGCAGGAAGGGGGAATTCGTCCCGAAAGAGCTACTTCATTCCCTGCCCCATCCTCTGCTCCTATCCCCTGCCCTTATTCCTTCCCTCTATTCCCTGCCCCACTCTCTGCCCCTGTTCCCTCCCTCTACCCCCTGCCCCTATTCTCTCCCTATATTTCCTGCCCCTATCCCCTGCCCCCATTCCCTGCCCTATTCCCAGGGCGGGAACTGTCCGTCCCCAGGGCTTCCCCCCGAAGGTGGGATGGTGGAATGTGGCAGCCCAGCTCGGGGAAGGGGCTTGGGAGTGGTTACAGGGAATGGATTCTCTTGGAAAGTGGCTGGGAAAAGGGTTGGGGGTAAAATGGGTTGAGAAGGAAAGGAGAGAGGGAAGGGGGGAAAAGAGGACAGCGAGAGATGAGTCGAGAGGAAAGGGAATAAAGCAAAGGAAGAGAGAGAAAAGTAAGAAGAGGAAAAGGAGAAGGAGATGCAGAAGAAGAAGGGAAAAGGAGAAGGAAAATAAATAAGAAAAAAATATAAAAGGAGAATACAAGGAAAAGAAAAAGAGATAGGAAAAGGGGAAAGAAAAAGAAAAAGGAATAAGGGAAACAAATGAAAAGAGAAAAAGAAAGAAAGAGGGGAAAACTGAGAAAAAGGTAAAGAAGAAAGAAAGAAGGAAAAAGAAAATAAGGAGGAGGAAGAGCAAAGGGAGGAGAGGAGGCAGCGAGGGGACCCGCGGGGTGTCACAGCTCTGCCCGAGCCCAGTGCCCAGCAGCCCCTTTGTTCGCACCTTCCGTCCCCCTTCCCATTCCTGCCTCTTTCCTCCGGTTCCTGCACAGCAGAAGCCACTGCTGGGGGGCTCTGCCAGGTGACAGTGACACTGCTCGGGGGCTCTGCCAGGTGACAGCGACACTGACACTGCCGTGGGGTGCCCCCTCCCACCAGCGGCACCCCCGGGGTACCCGGGCTGGGCTGTGGCACTGAGCTCCGGGAGCCCCGGAATGAATCCCTCATCCAGAGGAAGCACAAACCCTCCACAAACCCCCTGAAAAAGTGCTGAGGGGTACGAGGCTGAGGGGGGCGTCTGAGCCCCCCAGTGCCCTAAATGTCCTTCCACGGTCCCTTTTCCCAAGGAGGAAGAACCTTGTTCACCCCCAGTGGGACGACCACCTCGCCACGGTGACAAAAAACAGAGCAAATAAATAATCTGGTTTTTCCTTGGAGGTGTTGAAGGCAGAGGAATCACCAATTTGGGGTGAGAAAGATTGTTATGGTTTGGGGGAGATGCTTTCAAAATTTTTCCAGGAAAAGCGAGCCAGTTTGGAATCATCTTTCCTCGAATAAATGCCCAGATTTTGATGATTGATTTTTCAATTTCTGTTTTCTGGGTGCCCGTGTGTGTGGGCAAGTGAGCAAGTGGCTTTGGGTGGTCCTGCAGGAGTCCAGTAGAGCTCCTCTGGAAATTCCAGGGTACGGATTCACTGCTTTCCACTTGAGAAATGTCACCAAAATCCCGCAGTTTGGCCCTCAAAAGAGGATTAACCTCAGGCATTGATGCAGACATCCATTTCCAGAGGCCTTGGGGTGACTCTGAAGCCTGGCAGGGCCCCGTGCCACCATCCCACCCTCCCCCTGCGACTTGGGAGGCAGATGGGGAAGGGACCCCCCATTCTGGGGCGGCTCTGGAAGCACAAACCCCGTTGGCATCGAGCATCGCATTCCAGCCAAACTCCATCCACAGAGGAAAACGCAGCGGGGATCCATCCCCCATCCCGGGCTGGAATTTATCCGGGGGTGCCGCATCAGGACAAACAGGGGACCCTCGGAGAATGGGAAAAAATACGGAGTAGGGCCAGATCCATGGAAAACTTGCAGGGGTGGGATGCTGTCACTGTGTCCCCCGGCCCCGTGCTGGGGTCTGCGCTGCTCCGCAATGGGAGCAGCTCCCCCGCAGCCGCTGAGATCTCTGTCAGCCCCTGATGCTATCGCCCGTCAGCAGCTCCCGGTGCATTTGCAATTTTATCCCTAATGGAGAGACTTCGCTCATTACCTGCTCTTTATCGGCCGGGAGGAGCGCGGCTCCCGCAAAGGGAGCTCATCTCCCGCCTGGAAGGCTCCGTGGCACCGCGGAGTTCCTCGCATTTCATAACCCGGCGCTGCCAGAGCTCTGCCCCACGCTGCCCGGGGAAACTGAGGCACGAGGGGGGTGTGGATGCTCAGCCTCTCAGCCCATGGCCACGTCACAGCTCGTGTCACTTCCACCTGGTGGCACTTGGTGTGGGGAGGCTTTGGGTGGCTTTTTTTTTCCCAGTGGCCAAAACCAACCTTACCATGGCCCTCGGCTTGCCCAGCCAGCCCTGCCCGTGCTGGGCACCGCTGTGGGGACTCCTTGGGGATCACTGTGGCCCGAGGTGTTTCCCCTGCTGTTGGTCCATTTGGAGGTTTTATAGGGTCCCTGACAGCCAAACCTGATGCTTTGGGTTCCAGGCTGTGCCCTCAGAGCTGTGCCACACACCGAGCCCCCTCGGCACACCCAAACCTGATGCTTTGGGTTCCAGGCTGTGCCCTCAGAGCTGTGCCACACACCGAGCCCCCTCGGCACACCCAACCCAAATATTTAGGACTCCCTGGATTCATTCCTACAGCAGGAGAGCTCTGTTCTCCTCCATCCTGCTTGGGAGACCAGCAGTTCCCTTTGCTGCCTGGTCCTGCTGAGCCCAAGAGAGCGGGCTTGGTACCCCTGGTCATGGTAGCAGCAGCAGAAAAAGCTGCAATTTGCTCTTCTCTCTTTTTTTTTTTCTTTTATTTCTTTTTTTTTTTTTCCTTTTTTTTCTGACAGGGTGTCGGGATTTTCCTCCCTCCTCAGCAAGCAAGGAGAATACAGCCAGTCCCAGCCTTCCCACAGCAGCCCCTGCTTTCATCTCCTGCTCCATTCGGAGATTTTCCATTTCCTTCTCCCAGGCTGGGCAGAGCTGAGCCTTCCTCAGTCTGCCAGGGCTGACGAGGTTTCCCAAATCCCAAAGTGAATCTGAGCAGAACAAGGAACACGAGCACCCCGCAGCCCTGCCCATGTCAGCCCAGCAGCCCCGCACGCCATCCATGTGGGCAAGGCATTGACTTCACCACCTGGGAAACGTCTTGAACCCAACTTCTCCATAAAATATAAAACACTTTGAACCCCATGGAATGGCTTTTAAATCACTTCTGAAACTCCTCTCCTTGCACTGCAGAAACCACCAGTGTTTAGAGTATTGGTGCAGATCTCTAATGGAATATATATATAATATATATATTCCATATATATTATATATATATTTGCTAAGTTATTAGGGTAATTCTTGAAATCTTACCCATGTCCATACAAACATCTCTCAATTTTAATATTGGGTCCTTATTTTTTAAATACCCTGGTCTCTCCTTTCGGTACCAGAGAATCCACATTGCCTCTTTGCTTCGCTACTTTTTAGCAACACCAAATGTTTTAAAAATCCATTTCTCCCGTCCAAGCCCTACTTGGTTTATGTCTTGCTGGATGCAGAGATCTCCCTGTATCATCCGAGGTATTAACGAGATTTTTGAATTTCCATTAAATCAGCAAATTTTGCCGCTCAGTGGCCTCAGTCCTGCACGGAGCCAGGATTAAACACACTCGGCTGCCAAAAGCTGCTGCTCGCCAGTCCCTCTCTGCCCCAGCACATTCCTGCATCACTCCCACCCGGCATCGCTTCTAGATGAGGATGGATGGGATAAAGGGGGAAATTTTGGACTCCAACTTCCCATTTGGACCAGTTTTCAAAACCAGGGGCTGGCCCCAACCTCTCTGCGCTGCCCTTGGTGCTGTGCAGGAGTAGGGTCACGGCCAAGTGCACATCCCGGGTGGATCAGACCATATCCCAGGCTGATGGGACACATCCTGGGTTCGTGGGACTCATCCTGGTTCCTTTGAGCCTCAGCTTCACGCTAAACTACAGGAATTTGGACATCTCAGCTCAAATCCAAGAAAGAAGCCGGGCCAGAGCCATGCAGGGAATGTGGATATGGGCTGAGGGCAGATCGAAGCTGCCCGATGCCTCCATTCCTGCTCAGGGTGCCAGCCTCCCTCTGCCTGCACCTTTCCAAAACCCTCAGGAACCTCAGGAGACTTTTCCTCTGCAGCCAGCGAGGTGCTGGGGCTGGGAGGTGACTGGTCCAGTTCTGTCAGAGCCAGGGATGCAGCAATTCCTGCAGGGAACACGGCCCATCCTAAGGCAGCAGCATCCCAAATTGCACCCCAAGGTCTGGAACAGGATTTCCGTGCCCCCACCGAGCTGACAAGCCTCAGTTCTTTCAAACCAGGCTCTGATGGAGTTCATTTCATTTTAAGTCTTATTTTTGTGTTCGTGTTTCAAGTCAGCCATTGCCACCTGCTCCAAGCCTGCGGCAGCCTCGCACCAGGAGCCCCCTGTGCCAGGAGGTTCCTGCAGGGATTTTTGTTTCCTTTCCACCCAGCTGATGGCCAGGGTGAGGCAGGACATTCCCAAGGCAGGAAAACAGGAGCCCGGGCCCTGCCTCTGGTCTACTCCTGCCTTCACCATCCGTCTGCTTCCTCTGCTTTTTTGGCACCAAGGAAGCTGGGTGGAAAACGCAGCAATGGGAGCACAGAGCTTCCTCCTCAGCTCCTCAGTGGGGCACGGCTGCCCCCCCAGAGCCACAGGCTCCCCGGCCCTGCAGTTGCCTCTGAGCAGAATGAGAAAATATTGGATTTGTTTTGTGAAGGGAAAAAAAATAAAAAAATAATAATAAAAAAAATCCAATATTCTGTCTGCGATCCCAGACTCCGTGCCTGGTTATGGCAGGAAAATGCTGTAAATCTCCCCTTTCCCCACCAGCTGGGAGAGAAAAACCCATTTTCTTTTAATATTCTTATTTTTCTCCTGGTCTAAGCCGCATCATTTTGCAGTCAGCTCTGCAATCTCTTTGTTGACCAGGGCTTAAACCTGCTCTCCCGGCTCCCCCGACCCCGGGAAGTCGCCTCGCACACCCTTCCCGGCAGCTCCCAGGCAGCGGCAATGAGATTTTAATAGATGTATTTTCAAATTAGTTCTGGGCCTTTCAAGACTTATCAGTTAAATGAGGTTTTTCAAATTGATTCAAAGGTCACTCCGAGAGTTTTCTCTTCTCTGTTATCTCTCCCTTATGGTTTCAGTGGCGATTGACAGGACAAGGAAAAAAATTATCACCCCCGTGCTGTACACCCAGAAGAAGATAAACCCGACAAAAACCCACCCAAAATGTGAACCCAAAATAAAAGGAGGCAGCAAGAAAAGCCCCAGGTGTGGCCCCCGGGGCTGGGCCGATGTGCAGAGCCCGTGAGGGATTTGGGGAGCAGCGTTTGGGGGAGCAGAACCGCAGGGCCGCGGGTGGGTGGCAGCCGGCACCCCGAGGAGAGGGGAGGCTGTTTCCTGGGGGTGGGGGGAAGGAACCCCATTTAATGTTTAACCTGCGGGAGGTTTATTGGCCCCTTCTGACGCGCAGATTAGGAGCAAACAGAAAAACAGCCGCGGGCGGAGCGAGGCGGCCCCGCCGCGCTGATAAGGAGGCGGCGCGGTGCGGGGCGCGGTGCGGGGCGCGGGCGCGGAGCACGGAGGGTGCGGGGAGGTGCGGGACGAGGGGCTCAGGCACTGAGGGACACGAGGAACTGCGGGACAGGGCGCAGGGACAGGAGCGGAGCGCGCAGCCGGGAACGCCGGCGGTGGCTGCTCCGTGCGGGCGGCTCCGCAGCGGCGGAGAAAGTCGCCTCTAATTCACGGGATCCCAGAACGGGTTGGATCGGAAGGGACCTTAAAGCTCATCTCGTTCCAACTCTACTTAAGGGCTAAAAAAAGATAATTAGCAAGATAAAATTGTAATTTAAGGAAAAAAAAAAAAGAAATTCAAGTTAAAAAAATACAACCCAAAAAACTCCCCAAAAAACCTTACTATTTCGGGTTTGTGTTTTGTTTGGGTTTTTTTGTTTATTTTCTTTTTTTTTCTTTTTTTTTTCCCCAACGGGGACAAAGCTTTGCCTCCTTTCCCGAATCTTTCTCCGATTCCCTGAGTGGGCAGCTCTCCCGGGCCGGGAGGAGCCGCTGGGAGCCGGGACCCCAAAGTCTCATTTTCGTCCATTTTACAGCGACAAAACCCATTCGCTCCCTGTCCTCCAAAACTCCCCGCGGCTGCGGCGCCTTTTCCCGTCGCCTGCGGCCACGCGCGGATCGAAAGCAGCGGAACCGTCCGCGCTTTTCCGCCGCTCTCCCGGGCCGGGACCGGGCCCAGGGTCCCCCGGAGCCGCCCCGGTGCTCGGTGGCCGCGGGCCGGGAGGAGCCGTCGTTGGGCCAAATTCGTTTGAAAGAGGCTGAAATTAAAACAAAACTCGTGAAAAAAATTTAAATAATATATGTATATTTCCCGAGGTTTTATTCAGCGCCATCTTGTCCCTTTTTCTATCACGTCTGTGTATTAATTCGCAGTATTAATTAGTGACATTAATTGTTGGTGTTGTCAGAGCTCTCGGGCATTTGCCTTGGCCCAGCCCCGCGGTCGGGCTCGCAGTTTCGGGGTGGTTTTGGTGTTTGTGTTGAATAACGACGCTTCGTGCTGCTGCGGAGACATGTTCGGGGAAGGGATTCATAGGAGGAGAGGAAGAATTAAAAAAGAAAGAAAAGAAAGAAAAAAAGGAAAGGAAAAGAAGAAAGGAAAAGGAAAAAGAAAGGAAAATAAAAGAAAAAAGGAAGAAAAAGAAAGAAAAATAAGAAAGGAAAAGAAAAGAATAAAGGAAGAAAAAGGAAGGAAAAGAAAGAAAAAGAAAGTAAAAGAAAGGAAGAAAGGAAGGAAAAGAAAGAAAAAAGGAAGAAAGGAGGAAAAGAAAGAGTGAGAAAGAGAGAAAGAAATGAGAAAGAAAAGAAAAGAAGAAAAAAAAGAATAGAAAGAAAATAAAGAGAGAAAAGAAACGGAGAAAGAAAAAAAGAGAAAAGAATAGAAGGAAAAGAAAAAAAATAGAAAGAAGGAAAACCAAATAAAACGAACAAAACCAATTTGAAACAAAAAAATTAAAATTGAGAACGAAAAAACCTGCCTGGGGGTAAGGGATGGAAGTGCTAATGGAAAAATAAAACGAAAGGTTGGAGAAGGAATGCAAAAGCAGGAGGAATTGCCCGGCTCCGAGGGCTGCCCAGGCCCACGATGCCTCCGGGCCAGCCGCACCCCACCCGTGGGGTGAATTCCACGCACAGCCGGGGAAAACCACGGGAGGAGGGAACCCCCGAGCGCCCCTTCGAGTCAGGCACGAAGGAAGAAGGCGAGCGGGGAGCGCCGTGTCGCAAAAGGGACACAACGGGGTTGTGGCTCTCACGAGAAATAATCACGAGCGAATTTCGTGGTCCTGAGTGTGGGGATAAATCCGTGCTGGGGAGGGGGCTCGCACTGGCGGGGGCGCTGGGATGGGAGCGCACCCAGAGCCACGCGCAGGGTGGGAAGGCACCCACTGCCCTCCGCGGACACGCGGGGGGGAAGAGCAGGAACGCACCCACCTCCCACATCATCCTTCGGGGGTGAAGTCCGTGCCTTTTCCGCCCCCAGGGCTCGAGGGACTGGGGTGTGGCGGGTGGGGGTCAGACCCTCGCGGGGACCCCCAAAAGTGCCACCGTGGGATCTCTCTGTCACCCACGGGCCCTCGCAGGCCTCTTGGGGCGGTCACGGAGTTTGAGGAGATGAATCTGGAGCGGGCCCGGGGTCTGCGGCCGTGGCCTGGGGAGATGAATGGCCCGAGGGGACGGGCTGGGCACCGCCAGATGCTGCCCAGATGTTTCTCCGTGGGACCCCTCCTCTTTGCGGAGCCCCTTGGGTCAAGCGGGGCCGGAGGGAGCCCAGGGCGGCCGGAGCTGCAGCCCCCTCATCTCCCAGCTGAATAATTAATGGTTCATCTGCGGAGGGGGCGGCGGGACGGGGGGAACTGGGGTGGAAAGAGCAGAAAAGCAGCGGGTGCCATTTCTAGGGGCCCGGCGTGGTCATCGATCCGCGACTCACTGAGTCGGACTAATCCATCAGATGGACTCCTGCGGCCGGGCGGCCCCGGACCGGGACCGGGACCGGGACCGGGACCGGGACCGGGACCGGGACCGGGACCGGGACTAGGATAAAAATAGGAACGAAACAAACAAACAAAAAAGAATATGAATAAGAACAGGACCGGGGCCAGAACCAGGACCAAGACCAGGAACAGGAATCAGAATAGGAATAGAACCAGGAGCAGAACGAGGAATAGGACCAGAAAGAGAAATAGGAATAAAACCACGACAGAAGCAGGAATAGAATCAGAACCAGTACCAGTCCTTGTTCCGGCCGTGCCACAGGTCGAACACTTTTTTTTTTTCCTTTTACCGGAAAGGAAAAATTCCGCTCTCTGCCCACGTCCCTTCCCTGCTTGCCGGGGGGCGAAGGTTGCAATCATCCGGACCCCTCCAGGCCCCCAGCCCGGCGCAGCCGGGAAGAACGAGCGGATTCAACCCGATGCCTCGGGCTGGGCCGGGCTGCGGATTCACCTGCATCGATCGGGGGGCTCGGGCCCGGCCCCCCCCCAGCACGACCCCTTCCCCCCGATGCCGCAGCTCGGGGCAGCCGGGCCGGGGCTGAGCCCGAGGGGCTGGGGCGGACCCCAGGGCCGGGCCCGGGCGGGCGAGAGGGCGGCGGGAGCGAAACGAAAGCGGGAGCCAGCGGGGCTCGGGGCCGGAACAAAGCGGCAGGAGCTGAGGGGCAGCTCGGCCGAGCCCCTCCACGAGCCGCGTGGGGCGGCCCGGACCCGCGTGGGGAGCGAGGCCCGACACGGGCGGGTTCATGACGGGAGGTTGGGCTGGTGGTTGGTGCTTTTTTTCCTGTTTTCACAGGCAGCAAATGAACAAACCCCGTTCCCCGGAAATCTGGGGGGTTAATTCCTGTAAATAATGGGGACATGGCGGCCCTGGCGCCGGTGGAAACGGCGCCAGGGAAGAAAAATCATTTTGAGGAGAACAAACTTCCCACGGCGGCGCGAGGAGGAAAGAGGTGACAGCAGTGACAGGGACCCTCCAAGCAGGTTCGGGGACAGAGATCCCTGATCCGGGTCGGGACAAGGACCGCTCGAGGCGGGCCGAGAAGAGGGTTCTCCCCGAGCTTCCCCCAGCTGCCGCCGCCTTTTTATCATCACCATCACAGTTATTTTAAATTATTATTACCATTTTTATTTTTGAATTATTAATTATTATTTCCAATTCTGCCGAGGCAGAAGCCCAAGCCCGCTGCTCAATTAGCCCCAACAACGGGGGCATTAAACGGCCGATCGCGGTAGTGTTTAAATCTTTATTTACCAGAACCTTGTAAAGCCAGGAACAATTTGCATTCTATTAACTGCTTTTCAATAGGGCATCGACTGGAACTAAAAGATGCCACTACCCTGCCCTAATTAAAGAGCAACTGAATTACACTAAATACATATGAACGCTGCTCTTCCCCATAAATAACGGCGGGTCCTCGTCGCTGGCTTTGCCTGTCCCCACGGGGAGCTCGAATTTCTTAAAAAAATAAATTAAAAATCACTAACGTGTTTTGTCCGCCACGGCTCGGCCCCGCGGAGCCAAGAGCTCCGGTCGTTTCCGGGGGGAGCGGCTCCGTGCCGGGGCTGGCGGGGAGCACCGGGCACGTCCCCGCTGGCCGCTGTCCCCTCTGTCCCACCCTCCGGCCCTTTCCCCCGCAACCCCTGCCCGCCCTAGGCACAGAAATCCCGCGTTTCTCCAGCAAAGCCTCGGCCCGAGACCGTGGGGAACGGCGCTGCGGGACCTCAATCCAAGTGGGAACCGGAGCCACGGGGCAGGCGGGGCTCGCTCCTTCTGCCGAGGGCAGTCGGTGCCCGGAGGGAGCGGAGCGCGGCCCCGGCGGTGTGGCCCAGAGACTCCCCCGAGCGCGGCCCCGGTACCGGGAGACGGTGGCTGAACCGTCCGTGGAGGAGTTCCAGGGCACCGCCGGCGTCACGGGGCCAGTTCGGCGGCACCGACAGGGAAGTCCCCAAGGAAGGCGGGCGGGCGGTGGTGAACGGGCACCTCTCGGCTCCGTCCACCCGCGATCCCGCATCTCTCGCGGGCAGCAGTAGGCCCGGGGAGGTCGCCTTAGGTATAACTCACCTTAAATATACATCCCTTCCCTTTGGTCTTAAGGTTACGAACTGGGTCCGTAACACCGCCCGAGCCCGGCCTCGCGATGGCAACCCCGGAACCCTCGAGGGTTCCCACTCGTGTTCGCAGCACCCCCTGACCCACCCGCCCGGAGGTGCGGGGCGGGCGGCCCGAGCCGTGCCGTGTCCTACCTGCCAGTCTAAGCGCCGACATCCTCTGAAATTCCGGCTCCTGCAACCATTTCCACATCCTGCGGAAAGTCTCCCGGCCGGACTTGAGCTTACTCCAGGGCTTGGGGTTCCGCAGCAGGTCCGAGAGGGTCCCCTGGGAGCGGCACAAGATCCTCTGCGCGAAGATGGCCTGCGGGATGCTGTACCTCTTCAGCTCTGCTGTGATGCGCTGAGCCACCTCCTTGGTGTTGATCTCCTCCACCTGCCCGGAGCCGCCGGGCTGGGAGCCGGGGCCGGGCGCGGGGCGCTCCCGCTCGCCCAGCAGCGAGGCTCCGGGCTGGCCGTGTGGGTGCCCGTGCGGGTGCATCCCGTTGAGCGGCGGCATCATGGCCGAGCTGGGCGCCGCCAGCCCCCGCGCCAGGTGCTCCTCGCCCCGGGACAGCATCGCGGCGTGCGAGTCGAAGCCGTTGGGCGAGAGCATCTTCTCGTTGGGCAAGTGGCCGGCGGGGCCGTAGGGGGCCAGCGGCTGCTGGGCGTTGTGGAGGCTGCCCAGCCCGTTGGGCAGCGGCGATAGGGGCTGCCCCATGGCCGGCATGTCCTTGGGGTAGTGGCTGTAGAGGTTGCCCATGGAGGCCAAGCTCCGCTCGTCGCGCATGAGGGTGAAGCTGCCGCTGACGTTGCCGGCCAGGCGCTGGTGTGGGTGGTGGTGGTGGTGGTGGTGGTGCGGGTGGTGGAACTTCTCCGAGACGGTGGAGATGGGCGGCAGGTGCTGCAGGGGAGTCAGCGTGGTGTAGGTGCTGCTCAGGCTCATGCCGGAGGGCGACTCGCAGGACATGCTCATGGCGGGGTGCAGCGGGGCTCCCAGGCTGTGCTCGCCGCGGTAGTCGCCCCCCTCCAGGATGGAGGCCATGCCCGAGACCATGGCGGGCCGGCCGTGCGGCACCAGGTTGCGGTGCGAGCTCTGCCGCCCGTGCGCGGGGCTCAGCAGCTCGGCGGGCTGCGAGTGCGGGACGCCGTGCAGGCTGCCCAGGTTCTCCATCGCCAGCTCCATGGTGGCCGCCGGGCTCTGCCGCTGCCTCGCCCGCTCGCT
>VWZS01004206.1:38542-90559 GCA_013397075.1 Rhabdornis inornatus
GAGAGCAGGGAGAGAGAAGTTCCACATCCCCACCCTGGAGATCTTCTGTGGACACCTGCAGCCCCCCAGAGCCCCCCAGCACCAGGAGATGGGACCCACTGGGAGCAGAGGCAGCTGCTGGGGAGATGCTGTCACAGAACCCTTGGTCCCTCAGTGGGTGGCTCATGGGTGGTGCCTAGGGCAGCTGGAACAGAGGCTAGACAGTGTTAAGAGGAATAAAATGGATATTTATTGAGGGGACTTCAAAGGCCACACCCTGGCAGTGCCAGTGCCACAATTGTGACCTTGCCTGGATGGCTCCAAGATGGAAGCAAAAGAGAGCTTGGTCACAAGATCTCACATTTTAATAGATTTTAATGCATTTACATACAGAACTGTTCAGTTAACAGCCTCAAATAATGAAGTTTGATCCTCCTTGCTTGCTTGCCCACCCTCCTCTTTTCACGTTGTTTATGCTTAGGGCCTGAAGTTCGAAGAGATTGTCCTTGAGTCCCCAGCTGGAATGGGACTGTTTTGTCTTCACCACCCTGTGAAAACCTAGTAACCCTTAATATAAAACTAAAAGCTTCACACCCAAGCAGAACAGAAAAACTTAAAACTCAAGGCATCATGGGGAACCCAGGGAAGTGGCAGAGCCACTGTCCCTGAAAGTGTTCAGAAAACCCGTGCAGATGTGCTCAGGGCTGTGGTTCAGTGGTGGACCTGGCAGGGCTGGGTTGATGGCTGGACGCGATGATCTTAGAGAGCTTTTCCAACTTAAATAACTCCATGAGGACTCTCTGGCTGTGGGCTCTGCTTCTCCACACTTGTCTCACATTAATCACACCACAAACTCATCACCTTTGGAAGGTGAAGGTTCTGTTTCGTCCCCCAAAATTCCAAGTAAATTTGAAAGGAACCTCTCAGGTGTTCATGGGCTTTGCAAGGGAACAGGAGCTTTTAGAAACAGGACCTGAAGAATAAAACCTGCAATGTTTATCCTAAAAATGTAGAATGAATTTTCTTTTCTGTAAAACTAATCATCTCACATTGTCAAAGGTCTCTCTCTCCTTCCCACTTGCAGCCCTTATCTTCCTCCCTCTCCTTGATGTTCTCACAGAATCCCAGACTGGTTTGGGTTAGGAGGGACCTTGAAGCCCATCCAGTGCCACCCCTTTCCNGGGAGGCTGGGGTGGGGATGGCCACAGTCCTGCCCACTGTGGGGACACCACGAAGGGCTCGAGCCGGGGATCAAACCCAGCCCCAGCCCCTGGAATGCAGCAGCTGCTGGAGCTGCTCAGACCCGAGAGCTGGGAGAAGGATGTCGGGAGCGCTGGGGAGCATCCACCGTGCCTGGATGCTGCAGCTGAGGAGCGGCCCTGGAGGTTCCTGTGGCAGACAGGACCAGGAAGATTTTCCCGAGACGCCGCTCAGCTCTCGGGGCCAGGGCAGAGCTTGTCAGATATCGAGCAGGGCCGTCAATGCTGCAGCTCTAAGTGAAAGCAAAAATCAGTTAATGGTCCTGCCGAGCCCTGCTCTGGGCGTGGGGAGTCCTCGCAGAACCAGGGGCTGGTGATTTGTGAAGGACTGCTTAGTAAAGTGATCATTCAGCAGCCATTACCATGTGTATAAAACAAAATATCCCAAAAATCCCAGTGGGAAGAGGGAAATCACTGCCCCGATTTGAGGAAGTGCTGCTATTCATCAGAGCCTGTAAGTACCTGCTTAAACCCCCTGGGAATTTGGAGAAGGGGTTTGGGATCTGACAGAATCCTCCTTTTGTGAGGATTTATGGGAATTTTAATGTCTTCATGTAGGAAAAAAAACCCCAAGAAATTGAAAAAAGAAATCCCAACCATTACAGACATTGTCAATCAAGGCAGGGGGTTCTCACAGGCTTTAGAGCAGCAGCCAAATTTAAGTTCAGGCGGTTTTTCAAATTACCTTTTAGTGTAAATAAATCATGATTTTAAAACAAAAATAAAATCACACAGGGCTGGAAGAGGGAAATGATTCCTGTGGAAATGCTGAAGTGTGATATTCTGATGAATCCTGTTCTTTTCACATGGCAAATGAAATGTTTGAAAAGGGAAATTTCAGGAAGCAGTGGCTCCTTTGGATGAACAATTTTTTTTAAAATAAAGTGACATTTTTCTGATTTTCCAAACTTTTGGAGTATCCCTGATCTGTGCTTGGTGTGGAAAGGCTTCAGATGCTCCCAGGGACAGAACCCTGCATTGATAGGGCTCTCAACTTATCCTCCAAGGTTTGAGTCCTGCCCTTCCTCTTGGTGAAAAAAATTAGTGTGGGACAAGAATATTCCAAAAAGCACCTGCAGAGGAGGAGAAAATTGCAGCAGCAGAGTCAGGAGGACTCCTCACAACAAAGGAAATGCTTCTTTTGGCCACCCTGAATGGGGAATTCAACCCTACCTGGGTGCCTGGGTGTAAAGTCTGAGTAACTGCACCTGCCTTGGTCTGAGTTATGCTCAGCCCTTCTAGATGAAAAACTATTGGAATTTTTAATCTACATTAAGATAATAATTTATCTTTCAGTATAATAACGTATCTTTAAAATAGGAGGACAATCTATCTTTAAGATGGGATAATAACACTCCTGTCCTCTGCTGGTTCTTCCTTGGGCTGAAGGTCAGAGGAGGGTCCATAAAGCTGCCCACAGTGTTCAGGGGCTGGGATCAAAGCCCATCCAGGAGGATTTCGTGTCTCCATTGTGAGCCAGAGTCTACCCAGATATGAGGCAGGCCCTTGTGGACTCACCTTTCCTGCAGGAAAAAGCTTCTCCCCCCAGTTTGACCAGGAGCTGTTCTGATGCAGAGCCCAGGAGCTGAGTGTTGAACCCCAAAACTGATCAAAAGGGTGACCCAGGGAGCACGGCCCAGTGACAGCATGGACATGCCAGTGTGGGGGATCCTGGGGCTTACTGCAGTCAAAGAGGTTGTGCTGACAGCTGAGGGTTGGGATCAGAACTTCCCTGAGCCAGCTCTGAGCTCGATTTCCGTCTGGGGAGCATCTCTGGGTGTGAGTTATCTCCTGTGGGAGCTGATCAAAGGGGTTGGGTTTGATGACCCCAGGGAAATGTGGCTTTGCCCAGACTTTGTGGCAGCTTTTATAGCAGCCCGCCTGCCCTTGTGGAAGTGAAGCCAGTTCCCATGGGTGTCTCCCAAGGTGAAACATCCACTTGGGAGCAACTGTGGTCCAGTATTGACCCCTCTGTCCTGTGGCCACGTGGGATAATCACAAAACAAGGGCTGTAAACTCTGGTACCAGGTTTGGGCTCCTCTTGCAGGGTCTGCAGTAAAAGACACACATGGGGTGCCTCCATCTGGAGTGGGGTGGNAAATAACTCCATGAGGACTCTCTGGCTGTGGGCTCTGCTTCTCCACACTTGTCTCACATTAATCACACCACAAACTCATCACCTTTGGAAGGTGAAGGTTCTGTTTCGTCCCCCAAAATTCCAAGTAAATTTGAAAGGAACCTCTCAGGTGTTCATGGGCTTTGCAAGGGAACAGGAGCTTTTAGAAACAGGACCTGAAGAATAAAACCTGCAATGTTTATCCTAAAAATGTAGAATGAATTTTCTTTTCTGTAAAACTAATCATCTCACATTGTCAAAGGTCTCTCTCTCCTTCCCACTTGCAGCCCTTATCTTCCTCCCTCTCCTTGATGTTCTCACAGAATCCCAGACTGGTTTGGGTTAGGTGGGACCTTGAAGCCCATCCAGTGCCACCCCTTTCCATGGGCAGGGATACCTTCCACTGTCCCAGGCTGCTCCAAGCCCCAGTGTCCAACCTGGCCTTGGGCACTGCCAGGGATCCAGGGGCAGCCACAGCTGCTCTGGGCACCCTGTGCCAGGGGCTGCCCACCCTGCCAGGGAACAATTCCTTCTCCATATCCCATCCAGCCCTGCCCTCTGGCAGTGGGAACCATTCCCTGTGTCCTGTCCCTCCATCCCTTGTCCCCAGTCCCTCTCCAGCTCTCCTGGAGACCCTTCAGGCCCTGCAAGGGGCTCTGAGCTCTCCCTGGGTCCTTCTCCAGGTGAACATCCCTAGCTCTTAAGCCATGCCCCTGGTTAATGCTTCACACCTGATGGGTCTCACTGGAGGGGACTGGGGTAATTCTGTCCCAAGATTCACCTCCCTCTCTTCCTCCAAAATCCATGTCCCAAGCTCAAACCCAGCAGCGAGTTCCTGAGCCTATGGAGACCTTCCCCAGCCCCTCCTGAAAGCTGGGCTGGTGTCGATGGGAGGGGGTGGGGGAGGCTGGGGTNGGGAAGAGGGAAATCACTGCCCCGATTTGAGGAAGTGCTGCTATTCATCAGAGCCTGTAAGTACCTGCTTAAACCCCCTGGGAATTTGGAGAAGGGGTTTGGGATCTGACAGAATCCTCCTTTTGTGAGGATTTATGGGAATTTTAATGTCTTC
The DNA here is from genome assembly GCA_013397075.1 of Rhabdornis inornatus. NCBI lineage: Eukaryota > Metazoa > Chordata > Aves > Passeriformes > Rhabdornithidae > Rhabdornis > Rhabdornis inornatus. The sequence continues at coordinate 42,966 of VWZS01004206.1, forward strand.
ATGTAGGAAAAAAAACCCCAAGAAATTGAAAAAAGAAATCCCAACCATTACAGACATTGTCAATCAAGGCAGGGGGTTCTCACAGGCTTTAGAGCAGCAGCCAAATTTAAGTTCAGGCGGTTTTTCAAATTACCTTTTAGTGTAAATAAATCATGATTTTAAAACAAAAATAAAATCACACAGGGCTGGAAGAGGGAAATGATTCCTGTGGAAATGCTGAAGTGTGATATTCTGATGAATCCTGTTCTTTTCACATGGCAAATGAAATGTTTGAAAAGGGAAATTTCAGGAAGCAGTGGCTCCTTTGGATGAACAATTTTTTTTAAAATAAAGTGACATTTTTCTGATTTTCCAAACTTTTGGAGTATCCCTGATCTGTGCTTGGTGTGGAAAGGCTTCAGATGCTCCCAGGGACAGAACCCTGCATTGATAGGGCTCTCAACTTATCCTCCAAGGTTTGAGTCCTGCCCTTCCTCTTGGTGAAAAAAATTAGTGTGGGACAAGAATATTCCAAAAAGCACCTGCAGAGGAGGAGAAAATTGCAGCAGCAGAGTCAGGAGGACTCCTCACAACAAAGGAAATGCTTCTTTTGGCCACCCTGAATGGGGAATTCAACCCTACCTGGGTGCCTGGGTGTAAAGTCTGAGTAACTGCACCTGCCTTGGTCTGAGTTATGCTCAGCCCTTCTAGATGAAAAACTATTGGAATTTTTAATCTACATTAAGATAATAATTTATCTTTCAGTATAATAACGTATCTTTAAAATAGGAGGACAATCTATCTTTAAGATGGGATAATAACACTCCTGTCCTCTGCTGGTTCTTCCTTGGGCTGAAGGTCAGAGGAGGGTCCATAAAGCTGCCCACAGTGTTCAGGGGCTGGGATCAAAGCCCATCCAGGAGGATTTCGTGTCTCCATTGTGAGCCAGAGTCTACCCAGATATGAGGCAGGCCCTTGTGGACTCACCTTTCCTGCAGGAAAAAGCTTCTCCCCCCAGTTTGACCAGGAGCTGTTCTGATGCAGAGCCCAGGAGCTGAGTGTTGAACCCCAAAACTGATCAAAAGGGTGACCCAGGGAGCACGGCCCAGTGACAGCATGGACATGCCAGTGTGGGGGATCCTGGGGCTTACTGCAGTCAAAGAGGTTGTGCTGACAGCTGAGGGTTGGGATCAGAACTTCCCTGAGCCAGCTCTGAGCTCGATTTCCGTCTGGGGAGCATCTCTGGGTGTGAGTTATCTCCTGTGGGAGCTGATCAAAGGGGTTGGGTTTGATGACCCCAGGGAAATGTGGCTTTGCCCAGACTTTGTGGCAGCTTTTATAGCAGCCCGCCTGCCCTTGTGGAAGTGAAGCCAGTTCCCATGGGTGTCTCCCAAGGTGAAACATCCACTTGGGAGCAACTGTGGTCCAGTATTGACCCCTCTGTCCTGTGGCCACGTGGGATAATCACAAAACAAGGGCTGTAAACTCTGGTACCAGGTTTGGGCTCCTCTTGCAGGGTCTGCAGTAAAAGACACACATGGGGTGCCTCCATCTGGAGTGGGGTGGAGCCAGAGCAGCTTCAATACCTGCACAGCAAATACTCTGCAGCACCTGGCAAAGCACCTCCCCACCCTGACCTGCAACTGATGGAGGAACAGCAAAACCTGGGCACCGCTTTTGGGATGAGTTGCAAAGATGATGCTGTTGGGGAGGCCATGGGAGCCAGAGCTCCAATCCCTCATGGCCTGGGATTTGCCTAATGAGGGGCTCTTTGGGAGGAGGGATGGACCTTGTCTACACGCACAAAATTGCAAGCCAAAATTGGTCTTGTGTAGACACTCTTAAATCATTTTAAAGCAGGTTGGTATTGGTTTGTATAATTCGATTCCTTTACCAAAGCGAAGCGAAATCGATGCAAATGGGGTTTACATTGATCCCAGTACATCCGCACAAAGGTTTTGCCCCAGTTTAATGAAATCAGTTTAAAAAGACACCTTTAGCTAACCTGGCACAACTTTGTGTCCAGCCAAGGTGAGGGAGACAGGGACAAGGGAGGACAGGAGTGAGATGTGCCCCAAAAAGAGGCGGCGGTGGGGAGTGTGCGGGCTGGTGCAGAGGCTGCGGTGGTGAGAAGTGATAAGGAATGGGTCAATAGAGTTTTCTCAAAGATTTTTTTTAAAGAAAGGTTAAATGTGAGGTGCTATCGATTTCCCTTTTCTCCTCGTCCCTCCTCTTGCCACCCCCCAGCCCCTTCCCTTCCTCCCTGCCCTTTCCCCACCTCCCCGGCGCCCGGAGCCAGCCTTGGAGGAGGACTCGCAGCCCAAAGTGGCCAAGTGACCAGGGAGGACCACGGCACGGCCGCGGCGCTGGCCAATGGCCATCCCAAGGAGCCCCCGTTGCTTAGCAACCCGCGGCAGAGAGAGGCAGGGAGCGCAAAAAGATGGATTTTCAGATTGCAGCAGCCAAGCAGATCAATTCTGCAACATGGGCTACAGTGGCCAAGCGGAATCTCTCTTGCTCCCAGCAGGTATTGATCCAGCCATGCTATAGGCATTGAATGAGCTCTAATAAGTCCTGAGTAAACAGGAACAAGGACTTAAGTGATAGCCCAGCAGTCAAACATCAACTCCCTTTGTCTTCTTCTTCCTCCTCTTCTTCTTTTTTTTTTTTTAATTGCTGAAGGGTTTGTGAGAAAAGGACAATAAACTTTATTGATAGAAAAATAGAGTCAGAATATCACTTCCTTCACAGACTGTGAGGATTTGGAGGGGGAAAAGGTCCGTGTCTTGAAATTCCAGGTTGGCTTTGGAGAGCAGTGACCTGAGGACACACATGGTGAATGTGGCTCTCAGCTTCCCTGAGCTTCCCTGGACATGGCCAAAACTCAATGGCAAGGTCTTTCAAAGGGAATTTTTGTGGAATTCCAGGCTGGTTTGGGTTGGGAGGGACATCAGAGCTCATCCAGTTCCATCCCTCTGCCATGGATACCTTCCACTGGACCAGGTGGCTCCAAGCCCCATCCAACCCGGCCTTGGACATTTCCAGGGATGGGACAGAGAAGTCATCATGGAAAATACGGAGTTTTCCCAGGGACAGATTCGTGTCCAGAGCTGCCCATTTGAAGCAGACCTGGAAGTGAGTCCAAGGAGTTTGGACTTCAGGTGGAATCTCCTCCAGATGTCCAGGGGAGGAAAGGGGAGGTTAAACCTCCTGGCAGGGAGATGTAACCCAGGCCAGCCTTTGGGAGGGGCTGGGGGCAAGGAAATGACCCCTTTGGGGATGCCAGGGCAGGCAGCAAAGCTGGCACAGAGACAGAAGGACTTGTCCAGAGCTGTGGGGTGCTCAGGAAAACGAAGCAGCAAAGCTGGCCTCGGCTGTGAGAGGCTTTGTTTGCTGAAGGGAGATGCCCAGTCTGGGAGTGGAACCAGGCAAGGAGGAGTCTGGGGACTCTGAGGTCAAAGAAAGGAACCCAGGATGGCGTTTTGGGGGACATTACCAAGCTTGAAGGACCTGACTGTAAAGGAAATGTGTGGCTGAGACCAAGGAAAAGCCCAAAATAACTCAAGTGACCAAAACTTGACTCGGCAGGTCCCAGACACTGGGAAAAGTGTCTTGAATGGTTTGACAAAAGCCCTCAATCACTTGGACTTTTCCAGCTGCCCTCTACCCATGCTGCAGTGCCCAGCCCTTTTGCAGCCCAAGAGCCTGGAGAACAAAAACCCCATGGCTATGTCAAAACCTGCTCCCCTGTCCCTGTCCCCTGTCCCTGTCCCTGTCCTTGTCCCTGTCCCATTGCTCCCATGCCTCCTCCATGGCTCTCCACCCCATTTTCCTTCCCCAGCTTTCCCCTCCCTGCAGTGAGAAGCCCCCCAGGCTCAGGACTCTCCCTCTGCTCCCTGTGCCTCAGCTCTACCTGTTCTGTCCTCAATTTCCTTAAATCTCTGAAATTTCCCCCTCTGTCTCCATGCACAGTGAAGCCCCCAGCCGCTGCTGTCCCCCAGCTGAGGAGCTGCTGCTGCCACAGCAGGACAGGATCCATCCAAAGCACTGCACGCTGCTGTCCCCAGCGATTCCCAAGTGACACCAATTAAACACCTGGAGCTGCTCCAGGTTTACCCCGGTGTAAGCAGGATCACAGGCCAGGGCTGTCTCCAGTGATTATGGGACTGGGGAAATGAGAGCTCTGTGCTTGCACTCCTGAGTTCTCCCAGCCCACATTTCAGCGGCTTCATCGTAACAGGGCTGATAATTAATTGATCTGATATTAAGGTGGCTGCTGCCCGTGCTCCCGGCCGCAGCTCAGCACCAGTTCCAGGAGTGAGCCTGAGAATCCTGAGCAGTGAGAGGCAGCAAAGGGAGCTCTGAGTGGGTGCACGGGTGTGTGGTGCTCTTGTGGGGGTTTGTGAGGTGTGGGGCTTGGTTACTCCAGGAGTGGGAGAAGGAGCAAATAGCCGAGCACTCGCCCATCCCCAAAGATATTTGCCATTTTCCAGGATGAGGGAAGATTTAGTCTCTTTTTCTGAAGGTTTCTGCATTTCAAAGTAATATCAGAAGGGCTCGAAGCTTAATCTTTGTTACCCAGGAGGCTCCAGGAATCAGGCAAAAGGAGGAAAAAATCGAATCAATCCCACAGTATGAATTTATTCCCAGAGGGTCCGAGGCACCAATATTTTCTCTCCCCTCCATTGAAGAGGTAACACCAGCCCCACACAGAAGCCCCTCATGTGTCAGGGCAGGAGTTGGATCAGTGACACAGGAGATGAAACCCCCTGGAGGTTAAATGGCATCACCTGGAGGGCTGGGAGAACTCCTGATGGTACCAAACACGAGCTCGGCCCCTTTTGTTTGCCAGGGCCCTCTTGGCTCTGGTGGTGCTGGAGGCTGGGGATGAAAGGAGAGGGGCAGGGATGCTGCAGGGGGTTGGAATGCTGAGCAGATCCCAGGGCTGCTGAGCTGGAGATGTGGCAAGACAGGAATAGAATCACAGATTTGCACAATCATTAAGGTTGGAAAGGGCTGCCAAGAGCATTGAATCCAATCCCTAACCCAGCACTGCCAGGTGCACCTGAGGTCCCTGTGGGGCTGGGATCCACCTGCTCTGGGTGCTCTATGGCTGAACCTCAGCTCTCTTGGGGGATCACTGTCTGCCAGAGGGACTCATCCTGACCACAGGGAAGGCAGGGGCATGCAGGGTCCTGGTTGAGTTGAACATTAAACCGAAACCCAGCCATTCTCTGCACAACAGAACCAGCTGGAGGTCACCTCCTCAGCCCCTGACGGGAGTGTGAAGCTCCTGGTGTCCCATGGGATGTGGGTGTCCTCTGCTGGCATGAGCTGTGTTGGGGAGGTGGTCCCAGGCCTCACCTGCTGCAGATTCCTGCCTTTGGTAATGGCCTGGGGAGATGTGAACCACTCCACAGTGCCTGGTGGTGACTGCTTAGCTCTGGGATTCTCCTCCTTGAGCTCTGGTTTTGGCCAAGGGCTTCTGGAGATGATCAGCACAGAAACACCAAGGACACCTGCTGAAACTTCCCTTCCTGCCCTGGGAAAAGCTCCTTCTTCAGCCACAGGAGAGGGATGCATCCTTCCCTCCGTCCTGCAAGGTCTGGGCCAGTATCTGGCAATGGCTTCCCACTGCCAGAGGGCAGGGCTGGATGGGATATTGGGAAGGAATTGTTCCCTGGCAGGGTGGGCAGGCCCTGGCACAGGGTGCCCAGGGCAGCTGTGGCTGTTCCTGGATCCCTGGCAGTGTCCCAGGCCAGGTTGGACACTGGGGCTTGGAGCAGCCTGGGACAGTGGAAGGTGTCCCTATCAATGGCAGGAGTGGCACTGGATGATCTTCAAGGTCTCTTCCAACCCAGTTCTGTGAGTCTGTGATTTCCTTTTTCATACAGTGAGGTAAAAAAAAAAAAACAACAAGCTTTTTCTCTCACTGCCCTCAAAGCTCAGGCTTTTCCTTCACAGGTCAAATTTAGAGCATCCTCAGGAGCTGCGTGAAACCACATTAAATCCAGCTGAGCACCAAACTGGGTGCTGCAGTGGAGCTGCACTCCGAGCTCCGTGGTCTTTGCTGAGTTTTGGGGAGGGCAGCAGGGCCAGGGGCTGGGAGGGGCTGGGACGAGCAGCCCTGGATATTTATGGCTCTGACTGCTGGCTCCAACCAGTGCTATCAGCTTCCCACCACAATGCTCCCAATCGTTTGAAATTTAAAACAAAATGTAAAACAAGGAATAATGGTAACAAAAAAGGCTTAATTAATTGAAGTAAATTGCATCACAATAGTGATTTCTCAGTAACTTGGCTAAGTGCCCCATTATTCTGATTTCACTCAGTATTCATGGATACTAAATAAATCACAGGCCCTGCACTTACAGCCTGTGCAGAGGGGCAGGGGGATGGAGGTCCTGCCATCTCCTCCTCCTCTCCATCGATATCCCAGCACTTCCCGAGTGTCTGCCTTAAATGGCAGCCAGAGAAATGACCATCAGAAGGAATTAATTGTTCAGCAGGGCGGGGTTTTTTTTTTTTTTTTGGGCGGGGGGGAGGTGTTTCTTTTTTTTTTTTAACCTTTGCAAAAAATTTTCCCTGGAGATTCACAAGGAAGGTTTCCCCCAGGTTGTTTCCCCTCAGTGCTGCCCTGGTCTGGTTATCAATATCCTATTACTGCCAGTTTATCTGAAATAATTTATTTTCTCACTGCTTGAGCTGCCTGGCTGCTCCCAGCAGTGATGGGCTTGGCTCAGCCCTGTGCCTGGCACCTCCCTGGGCATCGTTGGGTTTGCTGGAAGGGGCCGGTGACCTGGCACCTAGTGAGGGCCAGGGACAGCAGCCGGGTCACTCTCAGCAAGCATTTGCTCATGGCTTTCCTGTTCCATGTTTATCCAGGGCTGATCCAGCTTTGGACCCTGCTGAGTGCCAGCCTGGAACAGCTTTGGGCTGGTGAGCGGCTGCTTTGGGTGGTTTGATGAGACGCCTTTAGGGGAAAGATGCCCCTAAAGCTGAGATGAGGAGGATGCTGGAGCCCTTCCCTGCAGCCACAGCCTGGAGTGAGATCCTGATCCCGGCATTCCCAGCATGGACACACCGGGGCACCACGGGCTTTGTTCTCCCACCCTCGCCAATCACTGCTGGATGTACCAAGCCTGAGCAGCCCAGAGGCGTCTTCTCCAGGAGCCTGACGATGGAAAAATCCCTCCGAGGTGCTGCAGCCCCGTCCCTCCTCCCCGCCGGAGCAGGGCTTGGTACAGCCAGCATCGATCCGATCGCCGCTCGATGGGATCAGCAGCAGGGAGGCTCCGGCGGGGGACAGACCCTGCCACAAAGAGACTTCCTCAGCCTGTGGCTCGGTGGGATCCCGCCCCGGGATGGGCTCCCAGGATCTCCGCAGTGTCCCCGGCAGCTGCCACGGTCCCTACGTGCCATGGAGGAGGGGAGGTGGTGCAGTCTGTGCTGCCGCGTTATCCCTCTTTTCCTTCTCTCTTCTCTTCAAAAGCATCATCCCCTCTCTCCTCTCAGGCGTCCCCGGAGGCCCCAACCCCAAATCCCACCCAGGGCCAGCCCAGCCACCTCCCCACTGTGCAATTCCTGTGGAGCGGCCACTGCTGTGAGGGGCCGAGGAATCGATAAATCAATGGCAATCAAGATCCCAAGGTGCAATCATAATTAATGTTCATCCCTGATGGATCATGTCATGGTTTCGCCGTGTTCTCTGTAGCCAGAATGATAAACCCAACTGTTTAACGGCGCTTCTGCAGATCCCTTCCCCTTCCCAGCCCTCCCCAGGTGTCCCCTGTCCGGCAGGAGGGACAGAGGTGACACCCCAGGAAATCCAAAGGGCCGTTTGGAAAGCCGGGCAGTGCGATGGAGGCTCGGAGCGGGCTGGATGTGCCGGGAGCGGGCGGTCACAGGGTGTTTGTGCTCGGGGTCGGTGACAGCAGCGCTCCGGCTGGGCACACTGCCACAGCAGAGGGCACCGCGGGTGGCTGGCACCGCGGGTGCCACAGGCAGCACTGGGAGCTGTGGGGAGCTCCTTCCCCAGCTCGGCACTCCCAGAGCAGCTCCCAGCCGTGCAGGCTCTGTCCAGCCCAAATCGCTGGCGGGGAGCCCTGCGGATGTCACAAACGCGGAGAAACCAGACTCGGATCAATCCATCAATGCGCAGCGTGGTTAAACAGCGCTGTGCTCACGTCGCCCCAGTTCAACCATCGCTCGTGAGAGATCCCTTTGTGCCGCTGTCCCCTCCCGGGTCATGGTGACAGTGGCCGTGGCCCGGGGGTCGCTCCCTTGTCCTGCCGCGCTCGGACCCGCGCTGGCCGCGGGTACGGAGGGTGCGGAGGTTCCCTCCGGGTGGCTGCTGGGGAGTTCGGGAGGGGATGAGCCCCAGGAACCACCCGTGGTTTCCATACGAGGTGCAGATGGAGCGGGGGGGAGCAGAGGGACGCCCTGCTGTGTTTTGGTCCCCGTTTGGTGGCCGCGCTGCCCGGTGAGCCCTGCCCGCAGCCACGTCCCGACGGACGAGCCCTCTGCAGGGATCAGGGATGGCACTGGCTCCAGTCCCTGACCCCGTGGCTGCACCCTCCACAATCAGCTGGAGCTGAAGCTCAGCTTCATCCCTCCCATCCCACAGGGATTCAGCCCCATCCGAGCCCCCTGGAAAACTCAGAGCCCTGCTCAGCTGCAGACCTTTGTCTGTAGCCTTTCACTAACAGCTGCGTGGATGCCGAAATTCCTCCTTTCCCACTTTTGGGGGGCTGTCCGGGGGTCCAGAGGCCGGGGGCTGTCCGGGGCCATTCCAGGGGGTTCAGGAAGTTGGGAAGCGCCCGGGGAGCGCAGCAGCAGCAGCGGGGCCTGGCGGGAACCCACGGAGCAGAGCCGGCTATCGATTTCCCATTGATCCCATGCAACCACATTCTGCAGCGGCTGCTGTCCTACATTTCAATCCCACACCTTCGCCTCTGACTTTAATGGGCTTCATCACAGCCCAAAGCTTTATTTAACCAAGAGGGGAGGGAACGGCTGCCAGAAATCGGAGCGGCCGGGTCCCCGGGGTCTGCCCGGGCACGGCCGGATCCCAGCTCCCAGGACAAGTTCCCTGGGTGTTTTAGGGGATGTGGGTGCCCCCACACCCCCACAGCCCTGAGGACAGGGTGCTCCTGGTGTCGGTGAGAGCACCGGCTCTCCAGCAGCGCTGCCACCTCCAGGTCTCTCTGCAGCCCGTCCCGGCTGTACCTGCACAGCTCCATCTCCCGAACAAAGGGCTCCAAGCGCTGCCGGAAGGGCAGAATGAGGCTCCACCTTAGCGGGGATCTGCATAATAACGTGTGCGGGAGCGCTGCCGCCCCCCCCCAGAGCCCAGATGTGAGGTTACAGACGACACGTACACCCCCGCGACAGCTGGAAGATGAATATGGAGGAGCTCGGCCCGGTTAGGGATGCCTGCATCTTCCATGGGCGTTCCTTGAGTATCCATCAATGCAAATCGATGTTCCGGCGGTCCGGAGTGTTGGGATTCAGCTCCTGCCAGCAGCCTGGGGGGCTGGAAGCAGGGAGACAATGCAGACAGAGCCCTAGAGAAGCAGCTGAGCATGGGGTCACCCCTGGGAGCCGGGATGGAGAGGACAGGAACTTCAGGAGGCCAAACCCTCCTGGACAAGGATCCTCAGAGATGGCAGAAGTGGCACGGAGGGATTGTTGGTGGTCCAGAGCTGCCCAGGCAGACACCCCTGGTAGAGGCAGGGCAATGTCCCTGCCATTCCTCCTCCTTTTCCAGGTTTTCCTGGACTGTGTGGGTGCCAAGCTGGTGAATTCTCTCAACACCATTCCAGCAATCCAAAAATGCCTCTCCAGAAGCTGCCAGTAGTTCTGGTGAGCCATGGCTGGGAGCAGGAAGAGGTGCAGGACTTGAGAGCAAGAAAGGTGGAGGACCTGAGAGCAGGAAGACCAGGGAGCAGGATGGATAGGGGACCTGGGATGAGGAAGAATGGAGGACCTGGGAACAGAAGGGGCGGAGGAGCTGGGCACTGAGAAATGCCCAAAAGCCCTTCAGGCTTTCCTGGTGGTAGCAGATTCACAGCCCTGCTCCACTGGCCCCTTTCCTCTCAAGAAGCCTTTAGTGCTGATTTCAGTGGGAGAAGCTCGAAGCCAATGTCAGCCTCTTCCAAAGAGCCCCCACTGCCATCCCATCCTCCCCCTGCTCCAAGGCAGCTCCCAGCCCATACTCCTGCTCCCTCCCTGGGGCAGAATATGGATGCCGTGTTTATTTTTGATTTATGCCAAGCTGAAAAAGAAATACATTTTCTTCAATTATTAATCAGTGAGGTGTGCAAGGGGGGCATGAGCTGGAATTAACTCTGTGACCTTTGGGGGTGGGGTTTTGGCTCCCTGCCTCCCTCCACTCCTGAGCCCAGTGTGTGCTCCCAGTCCCCTCAGCAGAAACGGGGCTGCTCCTGTGAGCAGGTCCCTGGAAGATGTCCCCAAGGCTGCTGAGGGTGTTCAGAGGATGGGGACAGTGTAGGACACAGGCAGCCAGGCCAGGCTGTGGGGACACCCAGAGTCATCCTGGTGCTCACACCCACCCTGCTCACGCGTGACCTGAGCCCAAACCAGGTCAAGGCTGTGGCTGTCCCTGCCCTGCCCTGCTCCATCCCATCAGACCTTCCTCAGTGCCTCTGGTCACACAGAACCACAGAGTCACCTCGCTTGGAAAAGACCTCTGAGATCATCGAGTCTAAGCTGTGCCCCATCCCCACCTTGTCACCAGCCCAGGGCACTGAGTGCCACATCCAGGCCTTCCTTGGACCCCCCCCAGGGAGAAGGATGCCACCACCTCCCTGGGCAGTTCCAAGGCCTGACCACCCTTTCCATTAAGAAATTCCTCCTGATGTTCAACCTGGACCTCTTCTGGTGCACCTTGAGGCCGTTCCCTCTCCTCCTGTCCCTGTTCCCTGGAGCACAGCCCGCCCCCCCTGGCTGTCCCCTCCTGTCAGGGAGTTGTGCAGAGCCACAAGGGCCCCCCTGAGCCTCCTTTTCTCCAGGCTGAGCCCCTTTCCCAGCTCCCTCAGCTGCTCTTGGTGCTCCAGACCCTTCCCAGCTCTGTTCCCTTCCCCAGACACACTCCAGCCCCTCCAGGTCTCTCCTGCAGTGAGGGGTCAGTAATGGACACAGGGCTCAAGGTTTGTCCTCAGCAGTGCCCAGCACAGTGGGACCATCCCTGCCTTGGCCCCGCTGGCCACACTGGTTTTGGTACAAGCCAGGTGCCATTGGCCTTCTTGGCCACCTTGGCCATGCACAGGTCCTTGGACAGTGTGGGACATCCCAACCCCAGCTCTGCTCCTACACAGCCACTCTCCTACAGAGGGACACAGCAAGACTGAGTCCCCCACACTGCTTTGGGTGCCCTCAGGGGGCTCCCAGCCAGGACAGGACCACATTTCCCTCTCACTCCTTTGGCTCTTGGCTGCTGCTCTTGGCATTGGATGGACACTCAGTCTGAGTGTCTGAGGAGGCTCTGGCAAGAAGGCGGCTGGGCAGGAGAGAGGAGATTTTTGGGCTGCTCCTCCACCCTCCTGCATTGAAAACACCCCCTGAGCCAAGGCCCAAGGCCTGAGCTCACCCTGCCTGCCTCAGAAGGGTGGGCAGGCCTTGAGCCCAGCAGGACAAGGCGAAGTTGGCCTTGGGAAGTTGGAGCATCTCCGGCGCAGGCGCGTTCTGGGCTCCCTGCCCCCTCCTGTGCCTCCTTCCCTCCCTCCCTCCCTCCCCGAAAGCAGCACTGCGGCAGCAGCACCAGCAAACTGATCAAGGCGAGAGGACTGATCAATAGGTGTATTGAGCACTGTTCAAGGTACGCTGATTTTTGCGGATTCAGTGCTCCCCTCATGCCGGAGCCCCGAGCTGCCTCTTTTCACCTGGCACCCCGGTACTGCCTGGGCCACCCTCTTCCAGAACATTCCTCTTGGGGACAGCCAGCCTGCTCCCAGCAGGAAGCAGAGACCTTGCAGGCTCAAGGCACTGGTGGCACTTTCAGCTGGAGGGAGAGGGGACAATGAGCAGCTCCCAGGGACATTTCTTCACCATGGGTTCATGGCAGAGCCTTGGGGACAACCTTGTTCGTGGGGTTCAGCACTCTTAGACAGGAGCATCCAAGCTGTGACATTCCCAGGGATCAGGATGGACGGGCTGGGGTCATTGTGATGGTGGGAAGAACAGAGGCCCAGAGCATGAGAGAGGAGATTCTGCCCCTCTGCCCCGCTCAGGTGAGACCCCACCTGCAGAGCTGCCCCAGCCCTGGGGAACAGCAGCAGGAGGACGAGGAGCTGCTGGAGCCAGGCCAGAGGAGGCCACAGAGATGCTCCAAGGGCTGGAGCCCCTCTGTTCTGGGGACAGGCTGGGAGAGCTGGGGGTGCTCACCTGGAGAGGAGAAGGCTCCAGGGAGAGCTGAGAGCCCCTGAGAGTCCTTTAGCAGGGACTAAAGGGGCTCCGGGAGAGCTGGAGAGGGACTGGGGACAAGGGATGGAGGGACAGGACACAGGGAATGACTCCCACTGCCAGAGGGCAGGGCTGGATGGGATATGGGGAAGGAATTGTTCCCTGTGAGGGGGGGGAGGCCCTGGCACAGGGTGCCCAGAGCAGCTGTGGCTGCCCCTGGATCCCTGGCAGTGTCCCAGGCCAGGTTGGACAGGACTTGGAGCAACCTGGGGTAGTGGAAGGTGTCCCTGCCCATGGCACAGGGTGGCACTGCGTGGGCTTCAAGGTTCATTCTGGAAGTCCCAAACCATCCTGGGCTGAACTGAAGTCAGCGATGGGAGGGGGAGAACCCTGCAGCAGCTCAAACTTGCCAGCAGTGCTTGGGTGGAAAATGTAGGATGATCACAGACACACCCCATGCTCCGTGGCATGGCAGGAGATGCCTCTGGAAGGCACCTCTGGAGCCCTGGCTGAGTTCCTGGGCTGCAGCTCCCAGGAAAAGCCCTTGGGATTCGCTCCTGGCTCGGGCTCTGCCCACTGCCTCGCTCAGCATCACCCTGCTGAGGTTTTGATGGAAAAGGATTTTCACATTTAGCATCCCCCAGCTCGCTGACAGCCACAAGGGGAGGGATGGGGAAGGCAGATAGCCCGGAGAGGTTGATAAGGTGCTGGGAAAGATAACACAGAAATTGAACAGAACTTCATGTGAAGAGCTGCTGCTTTAAACCTGTCCCAGCCCCTTTGCTACCGAGCACGGAGGGACATTACACCTTGTGAGGTAAAAATAGCACATTTAATGAAGCTGGGAAAACGTCAATTGTATTTGGTTGGAATTGCAGAGACCTCATTTCCATGTTCCCTGTGAAAACGCTTCGGCTTTGGAACAGATATGAGAGCTCCACACGTTGATCTGCAAAATGAACTTTGAGCCAGAAAAGCAGCAGGAACCAAACACAAAACCTTGTCCCACACCCCAGGTTTGACCACTATCACTCTCACACAGCTCAGGGGTTCAGGTTTTGGTCATCTAGGGGGGGAAAAAAAGCACATTTGAAACCTGCTAAATTTGTGATAGAAATTTGCCATCTAAGCTGAATTCTGCTCCAAAATTGAGGGCATTTCAGAGTGAATGTTGAAGGGAATGGGAAATCATCCAGGCTGCAAATTCATTTAGGGGGAAAGGGATGGACCACTGGCCTCTCAGATGCTGTCTTTGATTTAGGAGGAAGGGAAATGTCTGTCTCTGGAGAGGAAGGAAATGTCTTTGCTCACTTTAACCTGGAGGGAAGGACGTGTCCTGGCCCCTGTCCCAGTGCCACTCTGGCAGGATGGTTCCAGGATGGATTTTGGGGGGAGGAGAGCAGTGTGGAGGGCAGGGGATGCCGCTGATGCCATTTCATTCCACTCTGCAGCACTTGGCTCACACGCTCTCCAACGGGCCCATCCATCACACTCCTCGTTAGGGAAAATCTATTCTAAAAACCCCTAATTTTTATTTTAAAGTCTAATAGAGCTCGGTGGTAATTTTCACTTTAAATAACGATTACACACTTTGAAGCACAAGGTGTGCCTGAGTGCCCCTGCCAGGATTGAGCATTGGAGCCTGCTCCTCCCTTCCCTCTGGGCAGGACCCAGCGCTGGTGCACAGTGCTCCACAAGTGCAATTCCTATTTGCAGCCCTTGAGTTGGTTCTCTTTGTATTTAGAAGGAGGGATTTGGGGCAAACATTTCATTGGGATGTGCTGACATCAGGGCTGAGGTGGTGGCACAAACTCCATCTCTGCTCACAGGAGGGCTTTGGGAAGCAGCAGCTCCAAAACCCAGAGTGAGATGTGGCACCTCCCAGGCAGAGCTGCTGGGTTCCTAAAAAACACCCTGAGAAAAAATGGTGCATGATAGAAGGGGTTCAGCCCCTGAGGTTTCTCACACTGTTCCCCTCTCTTGTCTTCTCTGCTCTCTGCTGACCCCTCCCCCTGCCATTTCCATCTCCCTGGCCCCAAAATGTGACCCAGGAGCCACTGCTGTGCACCTGGAGAGGCTGGGCTGGCTCTGCAATGTCCCTGGAAAAGTCCTCTGCTAGAGAGTGACATTTCCCACGGGACCTGCCAGGGGGATTGTCCTGCTGCGAGATTCCTCTGCCAAGCCAGGATCTCCCTGCCCAGCCAGGGAACTTGCAGATCCCAAGGAAAGCACAGGGAAAGGCTGAGCTCAACTGAGGAAGCTGCACATTTTCTGCAGCCCAGCAGAGCCCTTGTAAGAACAGGAAGCTCGGCTGGAACTGGAGCAGAGCACTCAGGGAGAGGTGGGAGGGAGTCAGACACTCACTGGGCAACAGCTCAGGACTGGAGCTGGGACAGCCACTGGGATCTGGGCAAATTAGACCTGGGAATGCTCCCCGAGTGCAGGAGCTGCTCTGGAGCCTTTCCTCAACCTCCTCTTCTGTTTTCATCTGCTGAGCCACTCCCCAGCCCCCAGCTCCATCCATCCCTGACCTCCATCCATCCCTCACCTCCATCCATTCCTGACCTCCATCCAGCCCTCAGCTCCATCCATCCCTCACCTCCATCCATCCCTCACCTCCATCCATCCATCCATCCATCCATCCATCCATCCATCCATCCATCCGTCCATCCATCCCTCAGCTCCATCTATTCCTAACCCACATCCATCCCTCAGCTCCATCCAGCTCCATCCAACCTTCAGTCCATCCAGCCCTAACCTCCATACATTCCTCATCTCATCCAGCCCTGGCCTTCATCCAGCTCTCAGCTCCATCCATCCATCCATCCATCCATCCATCCATCCATCCATCCATCCATCATCCATCCCTGAGCTCCATCAATCCTTCAGCTCCATCCAGCTCCATCCAGCCTGAGCTCCATCCAGCTTCATCCATTCCTCAGCTCCATCCAGCCTTGAGCTCTGTCCAGCTCCATCCAGCTCCATCCATTCCTCACCTCCATCCATCCCTGACCTCCATCCATTCCTCAGCTCCATCCAGCCCAGCTCCACCCACTCTCCTCCACATCAGATCATTGCACAAGGTCTCAGTCCACCAAGCAGAGCTGCCTCCAGCTGCTCAGAGCTCCCAGGCAGACAAACTCTGCTCCCTGTCCCCTGCACCCACCCAGCCCCATCCAACCCCAATTTCCCTGGCAGATTCCAGCTCCTCCTTGGCCTGGCCAGCACCCAGAGGATGCTCAAGGAGAGTCCTCTGAGGCCTCACAAACCCACCCAAGCAACAAACAGAGAAAGAGATGCAAGGATGGAAAATTCCCCTTCATAATTAATAAATGAAGAATATTGTTGTTAATCGATGTAGCTGTGAAGAGAATATCGATCCCAGCCTCATGCTATTTTTTGTGCGGCTTAGATTTTTACACCTCATTTAGAGGCAGGTCTCTCTGGGGACCTCTTAACACCAAAAGATATTTGCAGGAGTCCAAAGTAGAAGGGAAGAAAAGGGGGGAAAAAGATTAATTATTACCAGAGCTGGAGAATTATGTGTGTGTCCCATTGTGGCCAACTGCAGCACAGATTTGAATATTTGATTAATAGCAATTCTAGCCAGGGTTGATAACTTATCTCCACACTGGGTATTTAATAAACAAGTGTGAGCCATTAGAAACAATTTTAATATTAATCCCAGGAAATTATGCTGATGAAGGCCAACCCTTTGCCTGTTAGGACTATGCAAGGAGGATTCCCTGCTCGCTTGCCTCATTCCATCTCTTTGTGGTTTAAGTTCCTCTGTGCCTCAATTTTCCTTTTCCAAGATGGATAAATGCAGAGTTTCAAGTGGCACTGGTTAAAGCACTGAGCGAGGAACTCTCCTCAGAGCCAGACCTTTGAGGAACAGCCAGGGAGATGCTTGGGATGAGCAGTGGGAGCAGCAGGCTCGGGGAGCTGCTGGGACATTCTGCAAAGTCTCAGTGCCAGGACGGGCTCACTCCAGGAGGGATTTCATGGCAGCTGCTGGTTCCTGGCTCTGGGATGAGGCAGAGCAGGAGATGTGTGAGTACCAAACCACATCTGGTGGGGATATGATGCAGCCTTCTGAAGTGCTGTCTTGGGGTGACTTTATGAAGCTGCTACCCAAAATCATCTGTTCTGTCGGTGTTGAATATTGAGTTCAGGTTTAAGACTGGTTCCAGGAGTGAAGGGGGAGAGAAGAGGTGCAGAGTTTGTTATCAGAGACTGCACTGGCTCCCCCACATCCTTCACACAGACTGTTGTCTGCAGGGGACAGCAGGAGAGAGCTCTCCTTTGCTCTTGGTTAGTTTCTGGCTAGTTGAGGCAGAGAAGTTCTCTGGACTGTGGGTTGTTTTTTGTTTGTTTTTTTTTCCTTTTTCTTGAAATTGTTTGAACCTGCTCTGGACTGAAAACCCAGAAGAGCACTGGGAGCTCACACCTGTATCCCACCAGGCCTGGCCTGTGACATTTCCCAGTGCTGGAGGGACTGAGAACAGACTGAGTGAGCCAGGCTGCAACCCACCGAAGGGACTCTTCTGAATTTGTCATCTCTTCAAAGCAACAAGCAGTTTTGTTGCTTAGTATTGTTCATTTTTGTGCTGGAAAGTGCTTTGCCTGTTAAATAAACAGGTTTTTTCTCCACTTCTCTCTGAGAAAATATTTCCCCGAACCAGTTGGGGGAGGGACTGCTTAAATCTGTTTCCTAAAAAACCCCATTCAAAAATTTTCTCCCAAATTTGCCCTAAACCAAAACAAATACAAGTGTTCAGAGCAGGTCAAAGAGCTGAGGAGCGGTGACATTCCTGAAAACTCTGGCAAAATCCGGAGAATCCATCCAGAGAATCCAGAATCCATGGGAGGCAGCAGGAGGTGCTGGTACAAGGCTCACCAGGGACATGACAGCTTGTCCTGGCTCCCAGATGCTCCTCCAGCAAACCACACTGGGGACGTGCAGCCCATGGGGGTTGGAGGGTGATCCCAGCTGGAGCATGGGATGCACAAATGGGATGCACAAAAGTGCTGGGAGGTGGGAAAAAGAGCCATGAAACCTCCTCATGGCAGCCAGGGATCTCTCCTGCTGAGAGGCTTCATGAGATGGTTGGAGAGGGGAGAAATTAATCCCTAAATATGAGGATGGTGATGGATCCTGATCCACACAGGTTCTGCCAGTGCCACCTGGAATTTGGGCTTGGAGGATGTTCAGACCAGATTGGTAAATTTAGGCCAAATTTCAGCCAAGCAATGAGGGAAAAATGTGTGAGAGAAAAAAATAAAATTAGAAAACACCAAATGTTTGGCTTTCCACTGTCACAAATCATTCCTGAGAGTAAACACAGAGTCCCCAGGAAGGGGAGACTGAGCCTGCCTGAGGTGGATTAGGCTCAGCATTTAGGTATGATACAAAGGGGAAATCAGCAGGAGTGGGATTCTCCTTGGCAAGGCAAAGGGAGATCTTTAAAGTCCCTTCCAAACCAAACTATTCCATGATTCTTTGAAAGCAGCAGCCCCCGGGCTGTCATGGGTGCCCCACAGTATTTGCTGGGTATGAGATGGCAAAAGGGGCTCAAAAAAACCCCCAAGGTAAAACTTGGGAGATGGGGAGAACAGCAAGGGATGAAGGAATGTGCACAGAGGGTGGGACAGGAGCCACCCCAAACGAGTCGCTGCCGCTTCCCCTGGCCCTGCTTTGGGACAGCTGTGTCACCTGTGTCTGCGGGAGCCTCGGGACAGGGAGGGACCGGGAGGAGGCTGCGGGAACGGGAGCGGGATGTGCTCCCTCCTCCACCCTCCAGCAGGGCTCAGCATCCATCTCCTGCTCCGGCCGTGATAGGAGCTGGTGCTGCAGATCCATGCAGATCAATGCAAAATTAATTAGAGTAATCAACTCAGCTGTACCACAGAGATCATACAGGCAGGGTTTTAGGTGACTAATTGGTGGAAGCTGACAGCCAGTGTCCCCGGTGTCTTAGAGGTATTAACACTTTTTTCTCTGCAGATTAATTACCTTTTTCCACCTTTCACTTGATGGGCCTGTCCGTGCCGTGCTGTTTGGGGGAAGCAGGGATGGAGGAGCATCCCATGGAGTGCAGTGTCTGCATTTGGGAGCAGACAAGCCCAGGTTCCAATGGGGGCACAGCTTTGGTACCAGCAGCCGGATTTTAGGGGAGGGATGGGTGTCCCTGTGCCCTGCTGAGCCTCCATGGCCCGACTTATGCACGTTTACAAGGGGCCACTCCACTGTTGTGCCTGTCCCAGCAGATCCCTGGACCCTCCAGCTCCCTCCTCTTCTGCCTGGGATGGGGCTGACACCACTGGAACATCTTTTGGCCAGGGCTGATGCCCACACCGCTGGTCTGAGGCGGTTTCACAGGCACATGAGGAGGTTAAAAGGCGGATTTGTTCAAATACCAGCACGGGGGCTCTGGGCTAGAGACCTAATGAGACTCTGATGCTGCTGGAATACGAGCTGGGAGCCAGGGAGAGGCTCTTAATAGCCAGGGTAATTAATCACCACCAGTTATCCGCCACCAGAGGTGGGTGCTCCATCACCTGCATTCTCAGTTGCCACTGGGCATCTTCCTGCTGAGAGTGCCCTGGCTTGAACGGAAATCATGGCATGAGAGAGAGAGAGAGAGAGAGAGAGAGGAACAAAATCTTGGTACTGCTGAGGCCCCACCTCGAATCCTGTGTCCAGATTTGAGCCTTTCACTGCAAGAGACACTGAGGGGCTGGAGCGTGTCCAGGGAAGGGAACAGAGCTGGGGAAGGGTCTGGAGCACCAAGAGCAGCTGAGGGAGCTGGGAAAGGGGCTCAGCCTGGAGAAAAGGAGGCTCAGGGGGCCCCTGTGGGTCTGCACAACTCCCTGACAGGAGGGGACAGCCGGGGGGGTCGGGCTCTGCTCCCAGGGAACAGGGACAGGAGGAGAGGGAACGGCCTCAGGCTGGGCCAGGGGAGGTTTAGATTGGATATTGGGAAAATTTCCTCACTGAAAGTGTGGTCAAACATTGGCACAGCTGCCCAGGGCAGTGATGGAGTCCCCATCCCTGGAAGTGTTCAGAAAGCAGAGGAAATGTGGCACTTTGCTCAGTGGGCAGGGAGATATTTGGTCAAAGGCTGATTTTGGAAGAATTTCCAACCTCAGTGATCCTCTTGTTCTGTGATTCCACAGAGGTTCCTTGGGATGCTCCTGGTGACCTTCACCATGCTGAGCCTGGGGAGTGAGGGGGAATCTCCCCTTGGCTTTGACAGACTAGGAGCCAAAGATATTTCCTGCCTTAGTGAAACACATCAGAGGCACTGGTTGGACATGGAGGAAGGCAGCAGAGTCCTCCTCCTGTCCAGGACCTCAGCACTGAAACCCCATGAGTTTCAGGTGACACTCGTCCCTGGAATCACTGCAGAGGGGGTGGAGGGAGTCTCTGCCAGTCCAGGCCAGCAGCAGCTTCCCCAGCCAAGTCTTCATCTGCCCAAAGGGAAGGTTTAAATCCCGGCCAGTCACCAGGCTGAGTCCACCAGAGAAGGCCTGCACCCTCAGAGAGCCACTTGTCCCCTCTGCTGGCCACTGTCCCACAGCCAGGATGAATGGAGCTCTCAAGGACAGATGTCCCCACCCTGCTGCCACAGCCACCTCACATTGGTCCTGCTCAGGGGGTGGGAGATGGATCCTGCCACCATCGATCCAGGGCTCAGCCTCAGAGCAGCTTTTATTGGCAGGGATAACAGAGAGGGCAGCGGGAAGTGCCAGCCAGGGAAGAGAAAGTCTCCAAGCCCAGGAGGTTCATGGGCACAGCCCTGGTGAAATGCAGCTGCTTTTTGGGAGAGCGGGGAAGTGTGGAGTCAGCAGAAGGTGTGATTGGTTACAGGAGCTTCCTGACTGCGGGTAGTGCCCAGGGACAGGACCTGCTCCAAGGAGCTCAGCAGCATGGACAGGCAATGGATGTAAACTGAAAGCAGGGCTAGATGGAATATTGGGGAGTAATTCTACCCTGGGAGGGTGGGGAGACCCTGGCATGGGGTGCACAGAGCAGCTGTGGCTGCCCCTGGATCCCTGGAAATATCCAAGGCCAGGCTGGACAGGGCTTGGAGCAGCCTGGGATAGTGGAAGGGGTCCCTGCCATGGCAGGGGTGGAACTGGATGAAATTTAATGTCCCTTCCACCCCAAAGCACTCTGTGATTCTGTGCTGACCTGCAGAGCCAGGGACCAGTGACCCTGGGGCAGAGCCAACACCTGACTCCAAACCTCAGCAGCATCCGACTCGCATCAAAACCTTGACCCTCTCTTCGTGTTTACCTTTTTTAAAGTAGAAAGCAAAATGCCTGTACCTTTCCTGCAAGATAAAAGGTAATTTTCCAAGAAAAGTGCCTCTCTTTCCATGCAGCTTCCATCAGGCTCCTTCAAAAATCCACCTTTCAGCTGTGGTGGCTTCCCTTGGGAGGGGTTTGGGGTGGAGGAAGGGGTCATGCAGAGAGGACAGCACTGCAGCACTCCCGTCCCCTTGCCCCAGCAGGACCTGATGCCCCAGGACAGGGTGGGCAGAAGCTGCTCATGCCTATCCATGTTCCCCGTCTTGGTTCCCAATTCCTGGTGGCACCGGGTGGGTCAGAGCACCCCGTGGACTCCCTGAGACACCACAACCACAGCCCAGCCCATTCCCGGAGTGAGAATTCTCTCCTGGCTCCTGCGGTGACCCTGCTGCCACCTCGCAGGCAGGCACAGGGCTGAAGGAGGGGCATTATTCCCTGCTCAGCTCCAGCACTTTAGAGTGCTTTCATCCCTGAAAGCTTCGGCGGGGAAGAAAGGAGAGTGGCCTGAGCCCTGTAAGTGCTTTCCTTTTTTAACAAAGCCCCAGCGAGGGGGAGGACAGAGCAGGGCTGAGCGGCCCCACACCAGCACCAGGCACGACCCCTCCCACCGTGGGTTATCGGGATTTGCCCACCCTTAAAAATAAATCTTCCCCAGTTTCCTCTTATAGAGCCTTTCAAGCTGTATCCCCCAGGTCCTCGTGGAGGGTAATGAACGCACCAGGCAGGGCTTAGAGCTGCCTGAATTATTCATTGGGAATAATATTTGTGGCCCTTTCCTTCTCGTGGTGAATCAATGGAGAATTTATGGGCGAGGATCCCCACTATTGGGGGGCCATTGGCTGTGGGAACAGCAATATTTGCTGAAAATGAGGAATTCATCACAGAGATCCCAACCCCAGGCACAGCCACAGGGATTTCACTGGTTGGTGGCCAAAGTCAAGCCTGGCCTTGCCTGGGGGAGGCACAGAAGCACAAGGGGAGGAGGGTCCATGTGAGGGGTGACTTCAGACCCCCCAGCAGCACCTGAGCCACTGGAGCAGCACCCAGGGACACCGAGGTCACCTGGCAGAGCACGACGTTACCTGAGGTGTCTCCTCACATCCCCACTGGCTCCTGTAGGAAGTTGGGCTTGGCAGGCTGGGCCAGGGGCTTCACTTTGTGAGGAAGCTCTTCTGGAGAAATTGAAAGCAGAATGGAACTCCCAAGGCAGCTCCGTATGCAGTGCAGCCACTCCAGAACTTCAGGGAACCACTGAGTGGGAAACCAAGGAAAGCTCCAGCAGAGGACCTGGGCCCTCTTCCCACCTTTCCTGCTGGCTCTGGGTTCTCCCTTAACCCAGAGCAGGCCAAGGGGAAATCGCATTTCTGCATTTCTGCATCTGCACGGGCAGCTGATGCTGCCATGAGTACTGATTCCCATCCCATTCCACCCTATCCCACCCTATCCCATCCCATCTCATCCCATCCCATCTCATCCCATCCCATCCCATCCCATCCCATCCCATCTCATCCCATCCCATCTCATCCCATCCCATCCCATCCNGTGAGTGGTAGAGCTGGGCCTTAGGGCTGGTGCCTGTGGGCAGCTTGGCCCCATCCCATCCCATCCCATCCCATCCCATCCCATCCCATCCCATCCCAGAAGATAGAGAAGTGCTTTTGAGAGCTTCTTTTTGAGGGAATTGCAGTTTTAAACCTGAAGTGAGCACTTTTGCAGGGGTCCATCCTATCTTCCTGCTTTTTCCCCTGCCAGGGATGAGGCTCCCAGGAGCAGCAGCAGCCAAGTAGAGGGATGGAAGCTCCATGAACTGTTCTTGCAGAGCCACTGAGGAGCTTTGGGAAAAGGCCCTTTCTCAGCTGCTTTTGGGATGGGAAGATCCTTACTCAGAGCAGAGGGACCTCACAAGGGATTGGCTGCAGTTGGCTCAGAGTGGGCAGAAGCAGCTCCCTGGTTTGGATTTAAAGAACAGATCATGGAATCATGGAATGGTTTGGAAGGGACCTTAAAGCCCATCTTATTCCACTCCCTGCCACAGCAGGGACACCTCCCACTGTCCCAGGTTGTCCAACCTGGACACTTCCACAGATGGGGCAAGATCAGATCATGCTCAGCCAGGTGCAGACTGCTCTGACCTCAGGAGATCTGAGATCAGCTTTTGCTGCAGCAGAAATTCCTGAGATGGAAGACTTGGATTTTGGATCTGAGATTTGCACCTGCACCCCCTCCACCCAAACAAAACCCCCCAAGAGGGCTTCACAAACCTCCAAGCCTCCCCACACAGCCCCCCCAAACCCCAGCAGTGCTGGGGCTGAACCCGGGGTCTCACCCTTTGTCATCCACCACGTCCAAGTGACAGTGAGAAGGTGGCTCTGGCTTGTCAGGGTGGCACAGCTCATGGCCTGGGGCTGGCTCACGGGAAGAAGAAGAGCCCTAATGCAGTTTTGACAATGAGGCCATCAGCTAAATGCTCTGTGTGGATATTTCCCCCTCTCTCTATTGTTTATTATTGGAAGTTACAAGTAGCTAAAGACCTCCCCAATTATCTGGGAGCCACTTAAGAGCAATTGAGCACCTGTCACCCACTGAATGGGCTGCCTCGCCCTAATGACAGGAGAGGAGAAAAGATGCAGGTCAGCAGTGCCGGGATGCCGGCAATTTACAGCCGAGCAGGGCCAGCTCCCAGCGCCCAGACGGGAAAAACACCCCAAGAGGCAGGAGGAGAAAAGGAACAGGGATGAGACTTCCCAGGGCTCCCTCGTGGGATGGGAGGGGGGCTCGGTGACCACAGCTCTAGGGTCACTGCTCGGACAGCGGAGCTCTGCAGCATCCCAGGGGATGTGGAGCAGGTCGTGCCATTAACGGCACGGTCCTGTCAACAGGAAAGGAAAAACTGCCAGGAACCATTCACTGACCATCGGTCAGCACTGGACAAAAATTTACCAGTGCTTCCTTGCCTGCTCGGAGTGGGAAACCACACCAGGGTTTGGTTCTGGCTGCTGGGAGGGCTGGAGAGCTGCTGCAAACCCCAGCACAGAGCTTGAACCTATGGGATTGTGGCTGCATTTCCCATATGAGACCACGTCAGACAGCTTTAGACATGAAAAGTTTTACTTTTGAGGCATCATTTGGATTAGATTCATTATAATTTCTATGTAATATAAATTTATCAAGTGGGTCAATTGTATAGAATGGTGTGAAAAGAGTCTGACACGATACCAGCCAAAGCTGAGGTGATGCATCCCCACCATGAACAAGAAAATATGTATGGAAAATATCCTAAAAGTCGTATTGTGGGAGGAGGCTGCACTCAGCTCTCTGGAACAAAGCCTGAACCCATCCTCTCCCCTCTGACTGTGCCTCAGGAGCAACTGGGAACCACCTTCCCTGCAAGAGCAGAGGATTTTCTCCTGAGAGAAGAAAGCTCCCCATGCACAAACACCCTCTCCTGCAGAGAGCTCTGGGTTTGTGGATGTGGGAAGAAGCCAGTGGAGTCCCCAGCAGTGATCCCCAAACCTGGGAGTGTGCCTGGCAGGTGGGGGGCTGGGAATGGGGGAGAAGGTGCCAACCTGGAAAAGTTCATCGATAGAAACATAAAATTAAAATAATTTGCGTCAATTCTGCTGAGTGGCTGTTAGGCCTAATTGTTATTGACTCGTCACTGTAATTATTAAGGCTTACACAGAGCTGGGCTGGCAAAGGAGGTGGATTTGGGACCCCATCACACTCAGAGTGTCCCCCCACATCCCTGGGAGTGGGACAGGGACATGTTGGCTCCTTAGTTCCTGGAAACAGCCCCCAAAAGTCACCAGCAGAGCAAAGGGGGGAATTTGGCCCAATTTTGGCATGCAGGAGCAAGGGGGAAGACAGAGAAGGGCTGAAGGAGGGGAAAACCAAAGGCAGATGGGAGGAATGGAGAAGGCTGAGGAGGCAGCTCCAGAGAGACCCCATGGATGCTGCCAGGGCTGCTCGGTGTGGGGTTGGGTGAATTCCTCCCCTCCTTCCTCCGGCCTTTGTTTCTGCTGCCAGCACAGAGCCCAGGCAGCAGAGGAGGCTGATCAATAGGAACACGGTGTTTGCATGGATCATACATGCCAAGAGCACGTTCCCGGATCAATGCCGAGGTCTCGCAGAAGGAGAGGGAGGGAAGGGAGAGCAAACCCGCCCTGGCAGGATGCGCTCGCCACAGGATGTTCTGTTTCCATGGCGATGGGCTCGGCCATCCCGTGTCCTCCGTGCCGTGCTGGGGACCCCTCCCAGCACCCCAAGGCAGGGCAGCCTTGTCCTGGTCCCACCAGGACCTCCCCCTGGTCAGGGGGGTCCCACTGCCCTCACAGCCTCAGGAACAGGGCTCAACCCCCCCAGGCTGGTTCTGCCCCTCACACCAAGTGACAATGAGGTGTCACCATCACACATCCAGCAGTGCAGATGTTTTTCCCCATCCTGTTTTTCCTCACTCCCACGGGCCACAGATGAACCCACAGCTTCCATGCGCTCGTGTGGATCCCAGCCCCACCTCCCTACCTGCCTCCTTCCCCCGGGGCTCCCAGGAATTAATTCCATCGTGTCTTTGAAGTGCCCTGGCAATCAAAAGCACTGGAGAAAAGTGGGCAGAAACCTGAAGGGAACCAGAGCCTGCCCAGCCAAGGATGGACATTCCCCGCTTTGTCTCCATGCAAGCAAGGACACCCTGAACCACAAATCCTCCTGCAGCCCCCCAGAGCAGCCCTTGGGGGCTCACCCAGGCCATGGACCCTGGGGTTTTCTGGCCCACCTTCCCCTCCGGGCTTCACTTGTGCCTGGCTGCGCAGAGAGGAGGGAGGCTGGCGCTGCAGCAGAGCCAGCCAATAATTCCCAGCCAATAAAGTTATCTAAGGGTAATCATTAAGCCCTTACGAGCAATGCAGCTCGTGTGGAGCTGGGGGAGAGCACGAGCGAGGCACTGCTGCAAATGTCCTTGCAGCCAGAGGCTGACCTTGGCCAGGCACAGCCACACTGCTGCTCCCAGACCCCTCCAAATTCGGGGATGGGACATCACTGCAAGGAAGGTCCTTGCCAGGACTCAAAAGGCTCATGGTGGCCAAAATGGCCAACTCTGTGTGTCCCTCCTGCAGTGAGGAAAGGGAACAGAGCGGTGCAAGGAGGATGGGGAGGAGATGGGACAGGCTGGAAGCCCTTAGAGTCACCTCTGGAGCTTGCAGAAGAGCTCTGGAATGTCACCTACACACTCCTGAAGGTGGGCAGTGATCCTCCACATTTCTCCTGGGCAAACAGTGGGTGAGAGGCTGCCCCAGCCACGAGTGTTGGCCCCCAGGAAACCCCCCCTGTGCTGGGCTGAGCCCCCAGCGTGGGCAGCAGGGGAGGGGGGGATTCTGCTCCTCTGCCCCGCTCAGGTGAGACCCCACCTGCAGAGCTGCCCCAGCCCTGGGGAACAGCAGCAGGAGGACGTGGAGCTGCTGGAGCCAGGCCAGAGGAGGCCACGGAGATGCTCCAAGGGCTGGAGCCCCTCTGCTCTGGGGACAGGCTGGGAGAGCTGGGGGTGCTCACCTGGAGAGGAGAAGGATCCAGGGAGAGCTCAGAGCCCCTTGCAGGGACTAAAGGGGCTCCAGGAGAGCTGGAGAGGGACTGGGGACAAGGGATGGAGGGACAGGACACAGGGAATGGCTTCCACTGCCAGAGGGCAGGGCTGGATGGGATATTGGGAAGGAATTGTTCCCTGGGAGGGTGGGGAGGCCCTGGCACAGGGTGCCCAGAGCAGCTGTGGCTGTCCCTGGATCCCTGGAAGTGTCCAAGGCCAGGTTGGACATTGGGGCTTGGAGCAGCCTGGGACAGTGGAAGGTGTCCCTGCCCATGGAAGGGGTGGGACTGGATGAGCTTTCAGTTCCCTTCCAAACCAGTTGTGGGATTCTGGAATTCTGTGCAATCTCATCCTTGAAGTGACAGAGCTGCTTCCCAAAGCAGCCCCTGGGCAGAGATGCCACTGAAGTATCTCTGACAGGATTTGCACCACCTTGACCCCTGCTATTGTGTAAAACATCTTTTTTTAATCAGCCAGGAGGCAAATTAAAAAAGTTGGCTGTGCAGGAATTAGGCCTTTTGGCTGATAGTTTGGGAAGCATCTGTCTCCATTGCCTGTAAATTAGTCTTCCACAGGAGAGTAATCAGATGTTTAATGCAGCCACAAATGAAATCACCCATCATTAACTATTCAAACCAAGAGGTCTGCAAAGGACTGGCCCAACAAATCCCCCAGGACTGAGGGCTGGGGAGGGGCTGGTGCCACGTTTTTGGGATGGGGGCAACGGAGCCCTGAGAGCCCTGCTGTGATCATGAGGCTCCACCTGCCTGGAAAGCCTCTGGAGGGGATGGCTCTGATGAAGCAAAACCCAGCTGGGGTGTTTGGAGCAAAACCAGAGATATGAGCCAGGAAAATACAGGTTTGTGAAGGATGAGGGGTTGGTGAGGTGAGGTCCCAGAACCTGCTGGTCACCCAGGAATTCACTTCCAGTTTGCTAAAGCAGCATCTCCCTGATGCCTTAGGTTCTGCTGTCCCTGACCTCGGGGCTGGCCATGGGAATCACTCTGGAGAGGCAGCATTGGCCTCATCATCCTCCTCCTCCTCCACCTCCTCCTCCTCCTCCTCCTCACAACCCCCTGCCTACCCATCACGATACCCTGGAGCTCCAAAGGCAAAGGGGATGGAAGGGATACATCACAGAGAATGTGGTGGGATGTCCTGGGGCAAACAGAGCCTGGAGTGACATCCCTGGTGCAGCAGGAGAATCACTGGGGCTTGAAGGCTGAGTGGCAGACTGGTGGTTTGGAGCTGGCAAAAACAAGGGTCAAAGGGCCTTTTCCCCTGGTTCTGGTCTCTCCAAACTCCTGGCCAGTGGATTCCTGGGAAAGAAAACCAATCCAAGCGTTGAACTCAGCAGCAGCCATGGGAAAGGGGGAGGTGCAGATGTTGCCAGCTGTGCTCTGCCTTGCTGGGGAAGCCCCCAGCAGAGGAGCTGTGTGCAACTTCCTAAAACAGGATTTTTAGGATATTCTCCACACATATTTTCTCATTCATGATGGGAATACACCACTTCGTGTATTGATTGTGGGTTTTTTTTTCACACCATTCACCCACAGGTGCCTCTGGCCCACATCACCTGTTTGGGCTGGAAGTTCATCATCAGGATACAGAAAAAAAGACCAGGGAATTTTGGTCTCAGGCTGACACCAACACAAACACATGACAAACACGGAGAGCCAAGGAGACATTTACCCCTCTGAAAGAGGTCAGCACAGAGGTTATGGAGCATCTGAGCCCTGGGGAGCTGCCTCCATCCACAGGGCTGCATTCTGCCCTTAAACAGTAATCCCTTAAAGTGACTTTTGTGCTGGAGAAGGGAAGGAGATGGAGGGAGTGTGAGAGCCTGTGTGCTGGAGAAGTAAGTTCTTTGTTGCCTAGAGCTTGTTAAATCCATACATTGAAGAGAAGAATAAATAAAAAATCAAATCTCTGCTTCTGAAAAGCGTTTCTGTGGGGAGCTGCTTCCCTGAATCTTCCAGCCCTGGCCTGTGTCAATAAATCAATAGCTGATGCAGGTTGGCTGCAATCGGCTGCAGGAGAGCAGGGGAGTGATGGATGGACAGGAGAGGGGCGAATCTAAGAGATAGGGCAGAGGTGATGCTCACCTTGAGCTTTATTGTTTGCCACTGACAGACGAGGTAGTGTGGAGGCATTAACAGGAGTGCTGAGGGTGGGAGTGGCAGCCCGAACCCCCCTCCCCAGAGCCCTCCTCTCCCCAGGAGCCTCCCGGCTCCCTGCTCTGCCTTCTGCCCGGCGCTTTTCTCTGGTTAAGCTGAGGTGAGGAGAGAAGCTGGAGGATGCTCAGCATGGCTGGGAAGGAGGGATGGCTCCCAGCCCTGCCCAGGGGCTCCCACAAATGTAGGATTGTCACAACTCATTTCCTAGTTCAGCATCAGAAAGGGGACAGCTGCACCAGGGAAAGAAGGACCAGGTGTCCTGGTTTGGAGTTTGGTTCAGGCAGCACAGACCAAACCCAGCCCCGTCTCACAGCCCAGCACCAGCATCAGGCCAGAGCAGTGCCGGCCTTCCATGAGCTGAAGTCTTTCCTTCTGCCACCCTCCTCCTGCCCCACAGGTTTGCTCCTCCCTGCCCTGAGCTCCGGGAGAGCTTTGGGACCCTCCCTGCTCCCTGGGACTGATGCCAGAGGGAAGCTGGTGAGAAATGAGGTGACCCTTGTCACTCTGAGCCAGTTCTCCTTAACTTCAGCTTCATGAGTTTCCCCACTGAGGCTGCTCTGGCCTCATGCCACTGCCCTCAGGGGTTATTCCAGCCCCTCAAACATATTCAGGGAGTTCCTAAACACAAGGAAGCACAGAGAGAAAAGGATTCCTTTTGGTTTGCCTTGAGCCTGCCTCAGAGAGAGTTGGAAACCTCCACATTCTCTTAGGAAAACAAGAAAATAACCATCTCCCCTCTTGTCCAGGCTGATCTCAGTCTTTAGAGCTCCTCAAATGTCCCTTCATGTCCCTGCACGTGAGTCTCAGCCAATCCCAGCCTTGGTGCCTCTCCTTGCTCAGCTCCCAGCGCAGGAGCAGATGGGTTATCGAGTATGGATTGACACAGGACTGAAACGATATGTTCTGATTTCTCCTCTGCTCCTCTCTTAATCATTGCTAACCTCTCATTTGGCTTTTTGTCTGCACGTGAGCATGGAGATGACATTTCCAGAGAACTCCCCACATTAACTCCAAGAGCTCTTCCCCGAGCAGCAGCCAATTTGGAGCCCCTAGAGGTGGTTAAGGTTGTTTTCCTCATGTGTTCCTCATGGACAAAGTTCCAATGAAATTCCAGCCTGGAATTCCCAAACTTTTGAACCCAAATTCCCCCAGATTCTCCTCATTCTCCAGCCTGTGTTTGAACAAAATCCCCACGAAATTCCAGCTGGGAATCCCCAAACTCCCCCAGGTTCTCCTCACTTCCCAACCAACATGTCTTTGCATTTATCACCATTGCATTTCATCTGCCCTTTCATTTCCCAGCCTCCTCATATCCTTAGATCCTTCTGCAAACTTTCCCAATAATTCTTTGCGGCAACTTCCATGAAAATTCCTGCCTCCCCACCAAGCTTTATCGCTGAATTTTCTGCTTTTTTTCCGAATTATTTAAGACTGTGTGGATAAGGGTGGGTCCCAGAACTGATCCCTGCAAACCTCACATGGAAATCCTCCATGAGGGTTGGTGTCCAGGCACCATCTGGTCAAGTTCCTGCGCCAGGTTCTCCAGGAGATGCAAACCAATTGCAGGCCCAGCTTAGGAAGGGGTCTGCTTTTGGAGAACATGGAAGAAGCAACAGCTTCTGTAGGATAAACAGGAATGTTGAGGTAGATCCTTCACCCAGCAAGAGGCTTCTGCCATGAATGGGTTTTCTGCAAGCCCTTGTTCTGTCCTGCATGTCTGTCCTGAGGTCTGTCTGTCCTGAGGTCTGTCTGTCCCGACATCTGTCTGTCCAGTCTGTTCATCCCCTGTCTCGGGATTCCATGGGAGCAATTCTGGCCTGGGAACCTGCAGAGCTGGATTTTCACAGAATCAGAGAATCCCAGGCTTGTTTGAGTTGGGCAGGACCTTAAAGATGATCTGGTTCCAGCCCTGCCATGGGCAGGGATGACACTTGGACACCACTGCTTTCTCCTGGGATGGCTGCAGGGTTGGCTGTCAGGGAAAGGTTCTTCCCCCCGAGGGTGCTGGGCACTGCCCAGGCTCCCCAGGGAATGGTCCCAGCCCCAAGGCTGCCAGAGCTCCAGGAGCGTTTGGACACCGCTCTCAGGGATGCTCAGGGTGGGATTGTTGGGGGGTCTGTGCAGGGACAGGGGCTGCACTGGTGATCCCTTCCAATTCAGGATATTCCAGGATTCTGTGACTCCCAAACAAGCCGTGGAGATGCTGTATCACCTCTCCTTGGCTTTCAGCCTCATTGTGTCCCAAAGGGTGCAGCAGACCCACAACCACCTCAGTTTGCCCAGCAGCTTTCCCAGTGCACCCCTCAACAAGGGGAGATGCAGGGGAATCCAACTTCACTTTGTTCCTCCCTCCAGTTCACTCTTGGTTTCATTCAAAACTGCTTGGAAAACAATAGCCAAAAATAACCAGCCTGGCAGGGAGGGCTGGAGGGAGAGGACACTGCTATGGCAACTGCGATCACTCCCTGCCCTGCTGTGGAGGCAGAGCTGCAGGTTTGTCTCTGTTCCCAAGATTGGCTCAGCTCCAGCCCCAGGCATGCCCCGAGCCAGTCTCTCTTTGGGTGGGCAAACTGGCACCTCACCTGCTGGGCACTGCTTGGCTGGTGAAGGGCAGCCAGCAACAAATAAAACCTGAGGTTTGCAAGTGTTTGGAAGGGGGTGGAAAAGAGCAGAGTTGTGGTTTCCATGCTGGGTCTCCCCCTTCATCCGTGCAAAGGTTTCATGAGCACAGCCACAACAAGGAAGAGATGCTTAAAAATAAAAATAACCCAGCCAAGGGCAGCCAGAGAGTGCTCTTAGGGCGACAGCATGGGCTGGATGCGAGAGGATGAGATGCTTAAAAGGTTTGAAAGCAAACCTAAAGCCAGATCAAAAAGACAAGCACTGCATGGTGTAAAAACCCCTCAGGCTTCTCCAGATCACTTCAGACTCCTCAAGGAGGTGGTGGGTTGAGGCTGAAGTAAATGACATGGGGAGGTTTGGGCTGTCCAACCACCCTTCCTCACACATCAGCAGCTGTGACCCCTCTGGGTCCTTGGCCAGCCCAGCCCCATCTCCTTCGCCCTCTGGGGAAGCCAAGACCTCGCTCAGGAGCTCCTCCCCCAGCTGGACAAGGAGATTTGTTTGTGCTGGTTTTGGGTTTCATGCCCTGGGTGCCTCGTTAGGATCATCTTGGTCTTTATCCAAATCCCCATGAGTTCATCCGAAAAGTCCCTTCAAAGCAGCACCTGCACTGGAGGGCTCTGCTGTCCCTTTCCAACCTGCCATTTATTGCTGAGGACAGAATTTCAGTAGGTTTTAATATCCCAAGCCACATTTTTGGTCACACTCTGCTTTCTTCAGGATCCTTTGGAGCAGACAAGACACGTCCAATCCTTCTGCTGAGGACCAGGGTCACCAGCCCACACACGGGGCTGAGTGAGAGCAGGAACCTGCACAGGTCTGACCCAGAGTCATGAGAAAAAAATAATCTTCAGCCTTTATTTTTTTTTTCCCCTGAAGCTACAGCTTGTCAACATCTCCCATGAAATAAACCCGGGGAAGATACAATTAGATTAAACCCGAGTAACTTCTTCACTTACTCAGGAGCATTACAGGCACCTTACACATGGAAATTAAGTACCATTTGAAACATCCTGCATTGGCAGGTCAAAGTATTTAATTTCAGCTTTTAAATAGCATTTCCTTCCGGAGCTTTCCCTCACCCTCTTCATTCAGCTGAAGTCAACACAGTTCCTGGTGTTTGTCTGATGAAGGACTTGTTGCATCACAGGTTCCATTTCTGCTCATCTTTGCTCTGATTTTCACATCAGCTTTACACCAAGAGAGCAGCCAGGCTCCTGCCTCAGCAGCTGTTGAAAGCCTGAGGTCCTGAGAGCCTGGCACATTCCCAGCTGGGTTTGTGTCCAGCCCTTCCACCCTGGCATTGCCTGAGCACTCTCATGAAGAGCCAGCAGGGCACCACATGCTCCCAGCGTGAGGACTGGAAACCAATTCAGAGACAACAAATGAATTCACTCCAGACTCCTGAGGAAGGGAGTGGGGCTGGGCTGCAGAGTCAGGACTCACTGGAATCACAAAATCATCAAGTTTGGAAAAGCCCTCTGAGATCGTCAATTCCTACCATTAACCCAGCCCCATGCTCACCACTAAACCATGTTCACAAGCACCACATCCACACGTTTTTTGGACACTTCCAGTGATGGTGACTATACCACTGCTCTGGGAAGCCTGTGCCAATGCCTGGCCACCCTTTCCATGAAGAAATTTTTCCTAATATCCAAACTAAACCTCCTCTGGGGGAACTTGAGGCCATTTCTTATCTTTCTGCCGCTTATTACCTGGGAGAAAAGACTCAAATCTCCATCTCTAGAATGTGCCCAGTGTAGCCCAAATATTCAGGCTGGTAGCAGCTCCAGGGGGCCTTTTCCAGCCTAAATGATCCTATGATTACAAAATCATCAACAATTAACCCACCACTAAACCATGTCCCCAGTCTACATCTCCTCTAAATCCCTCCAGAGAATGGGATTTGTCTCGTGGTGTTTCTCCATGGCCTTGTCTGGTTTCAGTGTGCCTGAGAACCGACCAGAGCTGGTTTGACCGAAGAAAGGGGATAATTTAAGGAATTACAGAGTGGTTGGGGTTGGAAGGAACCTTAAAGATCATCACATCCCAACCCCTGCCATGAGCAAAGATAACACATCTCCCCTGGCACAGCTGGAGACAGGAAGGTGTTTCCAGGTGTGACAAATTTGGAGCTGCACAGGAGGCTGATGGCAGCAGAATTATTCTGTGTCATGGGATCATTCAGGTTGGAAAAGAGATTTAAAATCCTTGAGTCCAACCCTCATCTCTGCAGCCACATCAGGACAAGCTGCCCTGGGCCTGGCAGGGTAAGGATGTCCCAGGGATAACCAGGGAGGGCTGGTGGCTTCCTGGGACGCTTCACTGTGCTGTCCCAGGCACAGCTGTCCCACCTGGCCTGGGCCAGCAGAAGAGCCATGAGCTGTGGAGTCCTGGGATGCCAGCCAGGAGCAGGGAACACCCTTCCCTCCTTGCAAAGCATTGGTGGGCAATTGAGGAGGAGGATGGGCACTTTGTCCTCTTTTCATCCTTTCGCTGACATCCCCTAGGTCAAGACTGGCTCTTCCATGGGACCAGCACTGCCCCAGCCCTGCAGAGCCGTGCCCTGGACCCACCCTAAGCGCCCACCAGTGCCACCTCCTCCAGCTCTGCAGAAAATCCCCGGTGTCCCTGCTCTGGCCGGGCTCTCCCTCCTTCCCCGGCTCTCAGTACAGTATCTGCCGGCCCCCTCCCTGCTCCTCGGGCTTTGTCAAAGCACATTTCCCAATTAGAGGATAAAAATATTCCATTCCTGACTCCGCGAGCTATCGATTTTGCCTGTAGCTGTGGAGGGGGCGAGGGCGGGCGTGCGCGGGGTAGGGAGAGGTGAAGGGCTGCAGGCACGAAGTGCAGCTGCCTTCCCCCTACCCCTTTATTATTATTGTTATTATTCATCCCGGTGAAAAGCAGCGAGCAGGACTGGTTAGCTCAGCTGACCACTGATAGAGAACAGGGGATCGATACTTAATTGACACAGGCTGGGCAGCCGGAGCAGGGATTGGAGATGGGGGAAGGCTTCTGGGAGGAGGGAGGGGAAGAGGAGAGAAGGAACAAAAGCCAGGGAAAGGAGGAGAGGCAGGGAGAGGGTGGGAGGAGCGGGGAAATAATGAAGGAAGAAGCAGAGAGGACGGGGAGCCCTCGGTGGGAGCCGTTCCACCCTGGCTGTGATGGGACAGGAGAGGGAACAGCGGGGCAGGGGCTCTCACCTGGGCATCCACTGCCCCTTTGAGGGGCAAAGTGTGGGCTTTGTCCCTGGGGCAGGTGTTGGGCACCCTCAGCACGGCAAAGTGAGCAGGGCCAGCACTGTCAGCTGTCCTTCCTTGCCACCATCATCGGGAGAGGGACAGGCACTGAGTGTTGCTGCAGTGACAGAAGTACCCCCGGGACACCCAGGGGACAACCTGGGATCTCTCCAGCAGCTCGGGGTGTGACTCCACCTCCCTGTGTGTCCCTCCCTTGGCAGTACAGCCTGACCCATGCGCTGTATCTGCCACTAGAGATGGTCTAAACTCCCCAGAGCTCGTTTTCCTTCCTCTGGATAACGCCTCCTGGAGCTGTTGGAAGGATGAGTTTGAGCTCAGCTCATCCAGTGAGGCTGATCTAGAGAGTGGCATTGGAGCAAGATGGTCTTTAAGCCCCTTCCAACCCAAACCAGTCTGGGATTTTATGATTCCATGAGTTGTTTTATCTCTCGTTGGTCATCCTCCCTCTGTCCAACCCTGCTGTGGAGCCGACACTCACAGGGTGGGGTCTCACTGAGGACAGACGTGTCACCTGCTGGCCCTGCTCATTCCAGTCCCTCGAGAACAGCAAGTTGTGAGTGCTCAACAGAGCCCACAGTGCCCGGATTTCTTGGGAAAATCCCTGAGCAGGTTGGGGAGTGCACAGAGGCCAGGGGAGGTACCAGAGCTGGCAGCTGCAGTGAGGGCCCCACAGAGCCTCTCCCCTGGGTGGGGCACCACATTTACGAGGCAGATGGGGACAAGCTGGAGAACCATGATGGGAATGAACACGAATAGGAAGTTTTGAAGAGGTGGCCTTTGAGGAAGAGTAGAAGGCAGTGAGTTCATGCGCTCCAGAAGGGACAAGATAGAGCAGCAAAGGCAGGACAGGACACTGGCTGGTTTGTTCACCATCTCAGGTAGGGGGAGGACAGGAGAAGCCAAGCCAGGCTGAAGATAGGCTCCTGGGCAGCAGCCAGTTTCTCTCTGGGGATTTTGGTGGCCTTTGGTGGCCTTGAGCATGATTATTACAGAGGTCTGGGGGAGAACAAAGTGTACATTGCTGTGGAGCTCCAGGAGATTCTGTGTGTGGTACACAGGTCTCCAAAGGGAACTTTGACCAGAAGAACAGGAAACTGCTGAACTTCTCCAGGACTTGGCTACTCCAAGGCGCTGGGCAAGATATCCTTGGGGTCTTACACTGGGCCAGGAAGGGAAAAGCCAAGACATGTCTTGACCTTCAAAGTCCTTCAGCTGCCCATGGCAGGGGCTGCTCTTCCCTGGGAGCAGAACTGGGCTCTCAGCCCAAGACAGAGGCAGCAGGACTCCTTCCATGGGCAGAAGGCTCTTCATCCCTGCTTGTGGAATAAGAGGGATGACCTTTCCCAAGCCTGAAGGTCACTTTTCTTCCTCTTTCATTTTACTCTTGGCTCCTGCAGTTCTCTCAACCACCATCTTCAATGGGACACCCACGCACAGGAAGTCTTGGAGTCTGACCTTCACCATCACCTCCCACCTTACAACCCAACCGTGCAGGGAGAGGCTGGGTGACCTCGAGCAAAGCCCAGCAGATCCTGTGGCTGTTCCCAGCCAACAGGAAGAAGAAGGCTCTTCCAGGCATCTTCTCCTGCTTCAGGTGTTTCAACATGCACAGAATGTGCCAGCCTGGAGACACACCTGGAAGTGCCTGGATGGCAAAGGGTCTCATTGCCCATGGATGGCAGAGGCAGATATATTTAACTTGTGTTGGCATCAACCAAAAAGAGCTTTGAAAGCAGGGACGGAGTGGTGGGAAAACAGCACTTTGATTTCACTTGTTGTTTCTATGGACTCTTAGAGGTTCATCCTGACATCCTTGTTCAGGTGTGGGCCCCACCAGACCATGGCAGAGGGAACCTCATTTCAGGCCCTGCCTCGTCACTCTTGATCTATAACACGTCAGCCTTAAAAGGATCCTCTCCATCTCCTTAAACAATGTATTGCCGCTGTCCATCGCTCCCATTAATGCATAAAAAATCATTAGGCATTTCTATGGAGACCCATCGCCATAAACTCCAAATGCACTCCGGCATTAAAGCGGCCAAAGTAAACTGAGGCGATTCCTGCGGTAAAACTCTGTCCTCCCTCACTCATCCCACCCAGCCCTCCCCCAGCCCTCGCCGTCTCTCTTCCCTCGATCAATTTTATGGTGCTTGCCTGGGGTTCATTAATGTTTCCGGAATCTCTCTGTGCCCTGTTTAAAAATTCTTAATTAAGCAAGGTTTTTTTGTTTACACTTGAACTAATTACACTTTTAAACCCGACAATAAAACATCAGCTCTGGGCCATTAGGGCCCGCCACGGGCAGGCAATTCAGGAACTGCCATGCTCTGCAAGGAGATAGGAAGGCCGGGGATGCAGCCTAGCTTCCGTCAAGAGGACGTCAGGATCTTCACTGGCTACATGGAGATGGGGGCCAAGGGTTCGAGCAGCCAGATGTCCCCTTCAGCTCTTCCTCGTTCCCTCCGGATGCGCCTTCGCTCCGAGATAAGCCTGGCAGAGGAGATGGATGGGGAGCTGTCCTCTGCCAGGCTCATCGTTGTTTGCCACGCTTGGGTTCTCCACACAGCCAGCCTGCTTTTCAG
Source organism: Rhabdornis inornatus (assembly GCA_013397075.1). Taxonomy (NCBI): domain Eukaryota; kingdom Metazoa; phylum Chordata; class Aves; order Passeriformes; family Rhabdornithidae; genus Rhabdornis; species Rhabdornis inornatus. The sequence goes on from VWZS01004206.1 coordinate 79,906, forward strand.
AGGCACGTTGGCCCGGTGATGGGTGGTGGAGGAGATGGAGGCCTGGGCAATGGGGCTCATGGAGGAGGTAGGCCTGGGATGGCGGTGGTTGGGTTATGTCCAACGGGCCAGGCTGGAGCACGGGTCTGCACACAAGGAGTGGCTCTCCCAGCTGGCCAAGGAGCAGAAGGGATGGAGCAGAACCTGTGGGACACGTCTGTGTCCATGAGCAAGGGAATGTGCCTCAGCCAAGTGTGGAGCACATCTCAGGAGCTTGGGCTCAGCTTCTCAGCACTGCAGAAAACTCTTTTTTCCTGGCCTTTGTCTGTCTTGGGCTTTGTGTGTCCATCCCTGGGAACAAGACCTGAGCTGGGGTGCTCAGTTCTTGGGGTGGTGGCAGCTGATGCTGCTGGTGACCCTTTAGGCAGGAGATGGTGCAGCTGGTGGTGGACACAGGGTCACCACTGCCCACAGCAACCGCTGCCCACCACCACATGAATGCCCAAAAGTGCCCATGAGCACAGAAACAGGGGTCACCCAGGGGCTGTTCTGCTCCAATCAGCACCAGCAGATGCTGGTCATGAGTTCACCTGCCACCACAGTGGTGGCTCTCCAGACACCAGCTCCAAATTGGTATGTCCTGCCTTCCTTCTGTCCCATCCAAAAATACCCTTCCTGACATCAGGAAGGCCCTTGGGGCAGGATGAGTTTGGGACATGAGGAAGATGGGAGCATGAAGATGGGAATGGGGCAGGGTTGTTGGGAGCCTTTGGGTCATGCCAGTGGTGGCCATGTGGAGAAGGGAAGGCAGGACATGGCAGGGACTGGTCCCTGCACGGTGGCAGCTCTTGGTGACCTCATGTTCCTGATTTCTGTGAGGCTCTTGCTCTTAATGCACCCCAACAGCAGAGGGGTGGAAATCCTCCATATCCCACCCAGCCAGGCAGCCTCTTCCAGGTCCTCCAGGCGCCCACCAAGAGGAAAGGGGGAAACCAAGACCTGATGGCCCAACTTCTGCTCAGATACTTTCCTGAGATCCTCACCAGAGGGAAAAACCAGAGCTCCAGAACTCCCTCTGCAAAAGCATCTGTGGCAATTGAGCCCCTGGAAAATCCTTCCACCAGGGACATTCAGATTGGATATGAAAAATGTCTTCACTGAAAGTGTGGTCAAGCACTGGCACAGGCTGCCTGGGGCAGTGGTGGAGTGATCATCCCTGGAAGAGTTCAAAAGCCCCGTGGATGTGGCACTTGAGGATGAGGTTCAGTGGAGAAACAATGCTGGGCTAATGGTTGGACTCAATGATCTTGGAGATCTTTTCCAGCCTTAACAATTCCACGATTCTGTGACTTTCTCTTTTCCACCCAGGGAGCAGACAAGGCTGTTGCAGTGCAATAAACACCCTGAGCAGGACCAAATGCTTCCATCCAGCTCTATATCCTGCTCCCACCTTGCTCCATCTCAAAAGGCTGCCCCCAGCTCGGCTGCCTTTTAGAAATCTCTTTCCCTGCCTGCTGCCAGCAGGGAGCTTGGGAAAAATGTTTCACCCTCACCGAGATCCCTGCAACCAACCTGCTTGATAAACTCCCCCACACGGTGAGAAATGGGGCTTCAAAGGCATTGTTTTTTCCCATAGATGTTTATTTTAAAATAAAATACATATATAAAACTTTTTTGGGAAATACTGCATTTTCTAACATTGAAAAATCCCCCAGATACTCAAACGTTTTTGTGAGCCTAATTCATAAATAATCCAGTGGATTTTCTTGGAAAGATGGGAGGAAGACAGGGACTGGAATTGTCTGTTCCAACGCACTGGTCTCTCTTTTCTCCTCTCCGTTTTGAAGCAGAAAACTTCACATTTTGTGAGAATACATGAATCAAAACCCAAGAAAAGAGTTGAGTCCTTCCTCACGGCCGCCGCTGCCCACTTGAGCTCCCAGCCCTCCTCCTGGCCAGGAGCGGGAGCGCAGCGGCAGCAGCGAGTCAGTGCCCTCCTCAGCCCGAAATCCCGCTGATTCTGGGGTTCTTTTATTCTTTCTGGACTCGATTTGTTTGATGTGCAATCTGCCTGGAGCAGTCCCAGGTGAATGTCAGCTTCCCGTGCTGCCCCTGGAGCAGGAATTCCCCCGGGATATTCCTGGGGGAATTTTATCACTACACAGCAGAGTCCAAACTTGTCCCAGGGAAAGGAAGGAATTGTTCTCCTGAGCCATGAGAGGAACCCAGGCACAGAGCAGGGGAGCAGCTCCACAAGATTCCCAAACTACTGGCAGCCCTGGGGAGAAGGATTTGGGGTGTTGGTGGGTGAGAGGCTCAACCTGCCCCGGCCATGGGCACTGACCCCAGAAACCCCCCCTGTGCTGGGCTGAGCCCCCAGCGTGGGCAGCAGGGGAGGGGGGGATTCTGCTCCTCTGCCCCGCTCAGGTGAGACCCCACCTGCAGAGCTGCCCCAGCCCTGGGGAACAGCAGCAGGAGGACGTGGAGCTGCTGGAGCCAGGCCAGAGGAGGCCACGGAGATGCTCCAAGGGCTGGAACCCCTCTGCTCTGGGGACAGGCTGGGAGAGCTGGGGGTGCTCACCTGGAGAAGGCTCCAGGGAGAGCTCAGAGCCCCTTGCAGGGCCTGAAGGGGCTCCAGGAGAGCTGGAGAGGGACTGGGGACAAGGGATGGAGGGACAGGACACAGGGAATGGCTTCCACTGCCAGAGGGCAGGGCTGGATGGGATATTGGGAAGGAATTGTTCCATGTGAGTTGGGGAGACCCTGGCACAGGGTGCCCAGAGCAGCTGTGGCTGTCCCTGGATCCCTGGCAGTGTCCAAGGCCAGGTTGGATAGGTCATCTGGGATTTTGGGATATGGCACCAGCCTGGGGGTGCATCCCCTCCTCACCCCATAGTCCCCCTGCACTCAGCAGCTGGAGCCGAGACCTGGCTGACCACGGCCATGTAACAGCAACACAGGCAGCCACTGCTGTGTCACACAGGTCAATCAGGCAGTGTGATAAGGGGACAAAGCCACCCCAGGCTGCTGCCAAGGGTGCAGGAGGGAGCAGGAGGAGAGTGTGAGGCTGCTGGGAGGAGAAGGGTGAAGAGGAGGGAGCAGCAGGGAACAGGGCTGGGTTTCCAGCAGGTTCCTCTCAGGGTGATTGGCTCAGAGTGCATCGATCCAGGTGTGATCAGAACTTTGTATTTGCTGCACAGGGGAGGGGGGAGAAGCTCCAAGGGGATGAAAATAACAAGGATAGGAAATCTGCAGGTGGGACTTTTCCTGTCCCTTCTGTTGCTCTAGATGAAGGCAAAATAACAAATCCCAAATTCCTGGCAGATCCATTCTAGTGCCAGCGTGGAGCATCCCTCAAATGCCACAAGATACATGGAGAACACAGCTCAGAGGATCAGTTTCAGCTATAGGAGCACCTTGGATGCCAGATCCAACCCCTGCTCACGTCACACTGTCCCTCAGCACCTTCTCCTCCTCCCCCCAAGCCCTCCTTCACAAACCCCCCTTCAGAGGACCCAAACTGAGCCCAGCAAACTTATCACACCTGTAATACAGGTGGGCTTCAGACAGCCTGGTTAAATCCACATGAGGGTGTGGAATAAATCATGAGACACCCTGTCTGGGGGGTTTGGTTTTCCTTGAGTGCCCACAGGGATCCACAGGAGCCGGGAAGGCACAGAGAGGATGGAGAGGAGCTCACCTCCCCCTGCTCACCTTCTGGGAGTGGCCTTTGGGGCAATAAATCTGCCTGGTTAACTGGGAGCAATATCTGGGGAGGATTTACAGCAGGAAAAATGCCCAAAAAGGTGGAGAAGGGAAACAGCACAGCACTTTGTGTGGTTTGATCCATAGGGAGGAAGATGAAGAGGCGGGAGAGGGATGAAGGAGTAAATCAAGGCAGGGGAACCACATGGGGACCTGGAATGAGGAGTCACCCCGGTGTCCTGCTAGCTGGGACAGAGGACAGGGGACAAACCTCTTCGGGGCACGGGTGAGCTGGTTCCCCTGCACACCCCTGCCTGTCTGTCTTCTTTTTCCCCAATTTTTCTCTTTCCTCATCAAGGCTTGGAGGGAAACTGCTGCTCCTGGAAATGTCAGGCAGGATTTGCTCTTCGGGGCAGGGAAGCAGGAGGGACAGGATGGGAGCAGAGGAGAACAGGGATGAGCAGCTGCAGGTCTCGTTTTGCCTGGGGAGGGATGAGGGAACAGCGCCTTCCTCGTGTGTGTCCCCCAGAAATGGGTCAGGACCCCGCACGGGATTTGAGGTGGCCCCAGAGCTGTCCCACAGCCGTGTCTCTGTGCCTGAACGGGGCTTGTAGGACTGGGGTAGGAGTTTGCTGGGGTTAAAAACCGGACACTCCTCCCCAGCCATATGTCCCTCCATGCTCACTCCTGTCCCCCACCCAGACCATCATTTGGTGCTCCCCTGCCCCATGGGCACGATCTCCACCCCACAACCCCTCCAACACCAAATCCCAGCCCCTGAACAGCCCCCCAGGGCGGGCAGCCCCCCACATCCCTTTCCCTTTCCCCTTCCCGCAGCCAACATAATGGCCGGAGCGCGTCCAGGCTGCAGCATCCTCCTCCCTCGCCCTGCCCCTGTTTCCATTTTATGAGCTTTTTCTTGCTATAAATATGGTTTTGAGAGCCCATTTATCAGGTTATGCAGCTCTGGAGTCAGCCTGCCGCGCTGCCCATGACAGGTCAGAATTGACTCGTATGATATTAGAATTGCTATTGATCCCTTCGGCACCTCGCCCCGCTCCGGGCTCCGTGACCCGGAGTCAGGCTGGGCAGCCCCGCTGCTCTCCCTCATCCCTCTGCTCATCCCGGCGGCTGCCATGGGGTCCCTGGCTCCCTGTGCGCCTTCACCCTGAGGGGACCCGGCCCCCGTGTCCCCCCAAGTCCCCCTTTGTCCTCTTTATCCCCCCATCGCCTCCCCCCTGCTGTTTCCCTGGGGGTGCTGAGCCATCCCGAGCTGCTCTGTGCACAGAGCTGGATCATTCCCGAGGGAAAATCCCACTCTGGTCTGGGGGACTCTCAAGGCTCCAAGCCCACTTCACAAGGACTTTGGGGCTGAGGTGGGCGTGGCACCCCAAAAAGGCTTCAAACCCTCCGTGCCTCAGTTTCCGTGCCTCCAAAGTGAAGTATCTTCACCCCGTTTTCCTGCAGGATTCCAGACTGAAGGCCACTGAAGTCTCAAGTAGCTTGAGTTGTTGCTTTTATCAACACAGCAAATGCCACCAATGATTTGTGCTGAATTAACCTGGTTTCTCCCATCCCTGTTTCCTGAGGGATCCATGCAGGTTCCTGCTGTGCGGGAAGCCTTTCAGCAGTTTCCCAAAACATAGTGATTTTAACCCCCAGGTTTCTTTGACCTCCTATCAAATCTCCATCTTTCTTTTCCCTATTTTTCCCTAGAGAAGGAGCCTGCTTTCTGGTCCCTCTTGGACAGAATGAAGAGCACCAAAGGAAACGACCAGGCAGCAGGATCAAACCATGTGGGAGAAGGTCCTTCTCTATGGAAATGTCCCCTGCAACAGCAAGATGCTGGAGGCACTGCGAGGATGGTCAGGAGCAAGGAACATTTTCATGGGAGACAAACTGTCCATGGCCATGCACAGCCAAGACACCAACCCTGCAGCTGGGGGCTGGAGGAGTAGCTGGGGATGTCTGTGGTGGGGGACACATTTCATAGCCACACATGGTCATGAGTGGTCATCCTCGATTGTTCATGGTCATGGATGGTGGTGAGTGGCCATGCCCTGTGGTAGAATAGTTTGTAATTGTAGGAGAATAGTTTGAGAAGGATGGTGCAGAAGGCAACCTTTCCCAATGGATTACAGCTGTACTGATTACCAAGGAGTGGAAACAGCCTTGCCTGCCCAATGAGGTTGGGTGTTATAAAAGAGTGGGTTAGCTGGTGATAAGTTATAGTTGCAGTTGGAGCTTGAGACTCAGAGTGTGCTGAGGGAGAGACATGAGATCGTGCAAGGGACAGACAGGGATAGGTAGCTAGATTAAGAGACAGGTTGGGGTTAGCTGGTCATGCAGAAGGAAACTTGCAGAGAGGAGAGAAGGAGTCAGTGCTATGTGAAGCTGCCTATGAGGAAGAGAGTCAGAGCTGCCTGAAAGAAGTCTGTGGAGAGAAGCTTTTAATAATGGACCGATGATGGTGCCAGTCCATCCCAACATAATTACTATAATGCTCAATGTACATGTTGGGCACAGTGATACAGGGCTGTCTGTGGTTGTGTGTACTCATGGATGGTGGTGAATGGTCATGCATGGTCAACCAGGGTGGTGAGTGGTTATGTGTGGTCACACATAATCGTGTGTGGTAATATCTGGTTGTACACAGCCATGCATTGTAGTAATTATGTCAGGATGGACTGGACTGACACCATCATAATTCCTTTATTAAAAACTTGTCATGCCTTCTTTCAGTGACTTTCAGACAACTCTGACTCCTTTCCTCATAGGCACCTTCACACAGCACTGTCTCCTTCTCTCCTCTCTGCAAGTTTCCTCCTTTCCTCTCCATGACTGGCTAAACCCCAACCTGTCCCTTTCCTGACCACATGTCCCTTCCTCCGCACCGCCAGCAAACCCAGTTCTCAAGCTCCAACTCCAATTGACTCTCAACCAGCTAACCCACTCTTTTATAACCCCCATCCTCATTGGACAGGCAAAGCTGTCTTCACTTCTCTGCAGTCAGTACAGCTGTAATTCATTGAGGAAAACTGCCTTCTGCACTATCCTGACAAATTATCTTCCCACAATACATGGTTGTGTGTGGTCATGGATGGTGGTGAGTGGTTGTGTGTGATTATCCATGATTGTTCATGGTCACACAGGATAGTGAGTGGCCAGACATGGTAATACAGGGTTGTGTGGTCACAGATGGTGGTGAGTGGTTGTGCACTCTCATGGATGGTGGGGAGTGGTTGTGTGTGGTTGTACAGAGTTGTGCATGGGAATATAGAGATGTCTGTGATCATATGTGATTTTGTGTGGTCATGGATGGTGGTGAATGGTCATGCATGGTTGTACATGGTCAGCCATGGTGGCAAGTGGTTGTGTGTGGTCGTGCATGGTTGTTCAGGGTAATATTTGGTTGTACAATGTTGTGTGTGGATTTGTGTACAATGAGGAATGATTGTACATGGTCATTCATGGTTGCACGTGGTCATGGGTGATGTTGAGTGATTGTGTGTAATCGTGGATGGTGGGGAAAGGTTGTGCATGGTCATCCATGATTGTACGTGGTCATCCATGGTGGTGAGTGGTCATGTGAGGTCATGCACAGTTGTGTACGACAATATTTGGTTGTACAGGGTTGTGTGTGATGGTGAATGGTCATGCATGGTCACCTGTGGTTGTACAAGGTCACACATGGTGGTGAGTGGTCACACATGGTGATACTGGCTTGTGTGTGTGGTCATGGGTGATGAGGAATGGTCAGGAATGCTCAGGTGTGCTTGTGCACGGTCATACATTGTCCTGCAGGGTAGTGAATGGTCACACACGGTCCCACATGGCAGTGGTGACATCCAGAACCAGGTGTCTGTGCCCACAGCCTGGGGCAGGACACAAGGAGCTGCCAGCTCCAGGTCTAGCCTTAGGGATGCCAAACACCAGCCCTGGCTTTCCAAGGAGTTTGTCTCCAGCCAGGACTGGCAATCGATCAAGGGGAAACTCCACATCCTCCTGAGCAACCCAGGATTAATTTATGTTTGTCTGAAGAACGCTAATTAAGCCTGTTTAAGAGGAAGTTAACTTTAATACGGTGATCTAGTTGATATTAAGAAGCTGCTAAGGAGAGCTGGAAGCAGCTGATCCAATGCCTGGCCAGAGGCTCCACTTCAGGATCTGCTCAGCTCAGACCCAGGCCAGGACCCCTCTGCTCTGGGATGCTTCCCACGACATTCCCTGCTCCTGCATCCCACCTGCTGCAACACCCAGAGAGCACAGAACAAGGACCAAATCTGATCAACCTGAGCTTATCTAACTGGACCAAAAGTAGGTTTTTTTCAGTTTATCGGCAGTTTCCCACTCCCCAGCTCCAGAAAAAAAATAAATAGAAGTACTTTGACTTGAAATGAAAACTGGTCCGAAATCATTAACAAATCGAAAGTCAAGCAAAAACCGATAGTTCTGGGCCAGGCAGCACGTTTGGGTTTGATTTCAGGCTTTGAGGCACAGCTTGAACATTTTAAGGTCAAACCAAGGGAAATTCTTCCCAAGTTTCTCTGGTGAAGCTGCTTGGTGCTGAAGATGCTCTGGTGTGAGCTGGCACAACTGGGCTGTGCCAGAGCCCCACATCCCCCGGGAGGCTCCCACTGCCCCAGGGCAGGGAGCAGGGCCTGATCCTGCTGCCCTGGCTGGTGTAGGAGCCTGGAGGTCCCTGTGCTCCCCCTGGTTCCCAGTTCAGCAGTGGCAGCTCCCCAGCCACGCCAGGACAGGCCACCCGCCCTGGGCTGAGCAGTGGCAGCAGCTCCTCGTCCTGGCAAGCCCCGGGGCAGGGCGACACACATCGAGTCAACAAAAAAATCTCCTGGCAGCTCCATCTCTTTTTTTTCCCCCCTTAAAGCAAACATCTTCATTACAGCTCGGAGTTGTTTAAATAAATGAATTAATATTGACAAACCATCAACGAGGCTAATAAATGATTAGTTAAAGGCATACATACATCACATTACGGTTAGCATTAGCCGGAGCTTAATTACTTGTGGAGAGTATCCCATTAGAGGAGGTGCTATGTCGCCGTCACCCTCCACAGCCCTCTGCTCCCATGGGGCTCCCTGTGGGACCCCCTGTGACACTGTGGGGCCGTGCCAGGGTGGGCACTACCAGGGCAGGGAGTGGCAGAGGGCTCCTGTCCCTGCCTGCTGCTCACATCCCATCAGTGCAGCAGGATGGGCTCAGCAGGCAGAGCTCTGGGCGGGAGAAGTTTGACCCCTGGCCTGGCACGAGGTGGTCAAACACCCAGATCCATGCAGCCTGCGAGGAGAGACACCAGAAAATAAAATAGGCAATAAATAATAATAACAATATCATAAAATTTTCAAATTTATTGAAAACTGGTCCACTCGCCGAATATTGGATTTTTCTATTATTTACGCAGCTGCTGATTTTCTGTAAATATTTAATGCCCCATGGATTTTTTTTTCCAAAGTACAAATCTGAACAATTTCTAAATTTAAAATCCATTGCAAAGCAGCGTGGCAAGGGCCTGATCCTGCCCCCCTCCCTCCATCCCAGAGCTGGGATGGGACCAATGTGCACCCAGAGGTGTCCATGGAAACTCCTGCTGCGGATATTGTGGGTCAGCCTCCTGGCCATCAGACATCAGAGGGGACAAATGGGCAAAGTGAGACCTCTAAAACCTCCTGATAATCTTTTTGGTGTGTCCAGCAGGCTGTGCCACCCGTGCCAGGGTCCTCAGGCCACGTGCTGGTCACACTCGTGGTGTCACCGGGTCGCTGCTGTGGGGGCAGAAGCCAAAGAGCCCAAAAGGCAAAAACTGAGATGAAAGGCAGTGAGAGCACCAGGCTCACATCCATATGCAATGGGGCTTGGAGAGGTTTGTTAGGACTAAAGAGGCGCTTTCATCCCTTCCCAAGGTGTTGTAATGTATCCCCAGCTGGCTTTCATCTCCCCCTGATTGATACTCAGGGCTCTAATGAGCGTGACGGGAAAAGTGGCCGAGGCAGTGGGAGGGGAGGGGGGACACAGACCCCTCTGCAAAGGTTTCAAAACACTTTGTGTGTTGCAGCTAATGAGGGGATCAGCAGAGGGGAGCTGGAGCTGTGCCAAGGAGTGCAGTGCTGGGAGGATGGGGCTCCTCGGAGGCTCTTGGGTGTAGGTCTGCGCCCACCTTGGGGACATCGAGCCTGTGCAGCCGTGGGTGACCTGCAGGAGCACTTAAAGCCAAAGAAGGATTTAAAACCCCCTTTGCTCTTGTGTTACCTCCCCTGTGTTTGTCCCCGAACTGCAGAGAAGGGGGACAATGGCCCTAGTGAGAGGGGAAGGTTTGTCCCCATCTCCTTGGTGAGAGAGGAGCCCCAGGACGGAGCAGCCTGCTCCCAGGAAGGCTGGATGCTCAGTAGGCATCCCCCATCCTCCTCCTCATTCCTGGGCTGAAAATCACAGAATCCCAGAATGATTTAGGCTGGAAAATACCTTAAAGCTCATGTTATATGCCCCCCTGTCATGGGAAAGGACAACTTCTACTAGACCAGGGTGCTCAGAGCTCCATCCAGCCTGGCCCTGAGCACTTCCAGAGATGGAAAGTCTGGACAAACACTGATGGGACCCCCCTGCACCCACAGCTCCTCCCTCCTCTTACGCTCTTTCCATTTATGCCACCAAGGGCAGCTTGGTGGCATCCCTGGCTCTGCTCCATGGTGTGAGGAGCCAGCAGGACTGTCACCCCCTGTCTTGTTCTGGCACCTGGGATCAGCCATGCTGGCACCTGCTCCAGGTCCCGACACGGCCACCCCAGTGCCACCAGCTCTGGGTGCAGGGCACTGCTGCCACATTCCCAGCACTGCAGAAATGGCCTCACTTCCAGCCTCTCCAGCCTGGGCAGGACCCACACCAGAGCCATGGGGGATGGATGGATGGATGGATGGATGGATGGATGGATGGATGGATGGATGGATGGATGGAT
>VWZS01004206.1:101190-116203 GCA_013397075.1 Rhabdornis inornatus
CCGCAGCCCTGCAGTGCCCCCAGCGACCGCCAGGTGACGCCACGAGCCCTCCCGGCCGTGTCGTGTCCCTGCGCCTGTCCATGTGTCTGTCCTTGTCCTGTCCATGTGTCTGTCCCTGTCCTGTCCCTGTGTCTGTCCATATGTCGTGTCCATGTCCTGTCCGTGTGCCTGTCCGTGTCCTGTCCATGTGTCTGTCCCTGTCCTATCCCTGTGTCCTGGTTCCTGTGTCTGTGTGTCTGTCCCTGTGTCCTGGCCCCGGTCGCGTTCTGTAACCGTCCCTGTCATTGTCACCAGTCCTGCTGTGTCCAGCTCTGCTCTCGTGCACTGCCTTGTTCCCAGCCCTGTCCCTGTGCCCGGCCTTGTCCCTGTCCCTGTCCCCAGACCCGATTCTGTCCCTGTCCCCAGCCCTGTCCCCGACCCTGGCTCTGTCCATGTCCCTGTCCCCAGCCCTGTCTTCAGCCCCGACTCGATCCCTGCTCCGGTCCCCAGTCACGTCCCCAGCCCTGTCCCCCTCCCCAGTCCCATTCCCGATCCCAGTCCCATCTCCAAGCCTGTTCCCAGCTCTATCCTGTCCCCGTCACTGAGCCCAGCTCCGTCCCTTCCCCCAGTCCCGTCTCCAGCCCTGTTCCTGACCGTAGCCCTGTCCCCGGCCCTGTTCCTGTGACCAGCCCCCGCCCTGTCTTACTCCCCATGCCCGACCCCATCCCTTGTCCCTGTCCCCAGGCCCATCACCGCCCACCCCTCCTCCTGACGCTGGGCCGGTGCTCAGCATTTCCAGGGGGGGTCACACCCCCAGCCCCTCCCCGCACCCGCCCTTGGTGGCACCAGCCAAGCTGGGTCCCGCTGGGCAGCCCTGGCTTGGTGGCACCTGTGTCACTCGGCGCTCGGGACACTCGGCCACGTCTCGGGTTTCGGCCGAGGACGGGAACTCCTGGTTCTGCTTCTGCCCCTCTGGCGTGGGCGGGACACGGGAAGGGAGCGGAGACCGAGCCCGGCCAGGGGCTGGGGTCAGGGCACATCTGGGGACTTGCTTGGGCTCAGCCGGATCCCGGCAGCCAGGATGGGACCCTAAACACCATCCCGGGACAGTGACAAAGGGGAAGCTGGAGCAGGGACAGAGCACCCCGTGGAGAGACAGGAGAGGGCTCAGCATCCCCCCCATGCCCTGGAGCCTTCCTGTTCCCATCAGATATTTCGGGAAGTGACCTCTCCACATCCCTCCCGGTGCCGGGGATGCGCGGGGCTGGCGAGCGAGCGAGGCCAAGCCCCCCCGCTCCTGCCCGGAGCGCTGCGGTTGGAGCCATGGAGTGGAAGTAACAGGCGGTGACACCGCTGCCCAAAAACCGCCACCAGAACAATGGGCGGGAGCGCGGAGGACGCAGGCGGCCACGCCACCCCCAACGCTCGCCAAGGAGCCGCGACATCCCGGGGACACCCTGCACGGGCACCTGGCCTGGGCATCCCACCCGAGGGACACCCCACCCGAGGGACTGGGTGGTCCGAAGGGGTGGAGGAGGCACCGTGAGGAAAGGCTGGAATTCCCGAGGGTGGCACCGGGACAGAGCGGGGCCATCGCACAGGGCACACGCCCGGGGGCACCCGCCCAGCCCGGGGCTGAGCCCCCTCCTGCCCCAGCGGGGACAAAGTGAGGGAACAGAAAATGGCAGGAGAGACAACGAAGGAGCGGGGCTGCTTTGCCTTTAAAATAATGCAGCAAAATTAGCAGCTCTGCAGTCATTAATATGCAAAAATGCAAATGAGGAGGTAATTAAGCTGCAGTCCTCCGGAGGATATTTCCATCATAATGAATTCTATTGTCAGGGAAAGAGCAGCCAGGCAGATTTATGCTGCTTACATGAATAAAAAATATGAGTATCCAAGTGGTGTCCTTGCTGCCGGCTGCTGTCCCCTGCCCCAGCCGAGGAGGGCATGGGGCACTGAGGAGGTCTCCATCCCTTGTGCCATCCCGTCGCCGAGGCACAGCAGCAGCCGGGGACTTGGGTACCTGCAACAGGGCAGGGGAAAAACAACTCTTTCCTTCCCTTCCCTCCGTGCCACAGCCCCCGGCACACCCCCAGCGAGATCTGTGCGTGTTCCCCGGGGCCCACAGAGGGACTGGGGACACCCAAGCCAGGAGGCGACTCTTCCCTGCGTGGTCTCAGTGTGGGGGGGCTCTCCCAGTGACACCCTGGGCTGCCCAGGGACATGGCTCTGCAAGGACCCGGGGTCTGAACACATCGGGATCCTGTCGTCCTGCTCTGTGAGAGCTGGATCATCACCTGGTTCATTCCTCTCTTCCTGCTCCATGAGTGCGCTGGGGGCCAGGACCCGGCCAGGGCTGGCACTGCGGAACACAAGGACACAGGGACACCTGGAAGGTGGGGACTCCAAGGTGGGGTACCATGTACCATGGGTACAACCCATGGGTACCCCCAGGATTTGGGGAGCTGTCAGCCAGACGTCCGAGCCACGCAGGTGATGCCCTAGCCCAAGAGCCACCAGTCCTTGGCCTTGGGGTCAGTGTCCGTCTGTGGGATCAGTGTCCGTCTGTGGGGTCAGCGCTCTCCTCTGAGCCACCCGTGGGCAGCCCCCAAACGTGGGGGGCGAGGGTTGGGGCTTGGCCTTCCCCTTTTCATTCCCGCCAGCGGCGTCCGCCACGGAAAACAAACCGAAACCCACCCAAAACGGAATAGTTGGCCGCGTGCCACCCTGCAGCTGCCGGCTCCGGCTCAGCCTGGCATTTTTCAAATGTCAAGGCAAAAGGCTGCGGGGCCGCCCGGCTCGGGGGGCTCGGCACCGGCGGGGGGCTGGGGACAGGAGGGGCACGGGAAGGGGTGTGGGAGAGGGGGAAGGGACACCCGCCACCCCTGCAGCTGTCGTTGTCGCCCCTGAGGTGAGGTGTGGGCTGGGGGAGGCGCAGGGAGCTGCGCTGGATGGGAGGGGAGCGGCTCCATCTTAGCGTGGATGCGGTCGAGGCGAGAGAAGATGATTAAAGAAAAAAGGGAATAAAAGCAGAAAAGGAGACAGGCAAACAGGAACAGCTGCTCCTGGGGATGCAGGGCTCTTTTTTTTTTTTTCAAAGCCACAGAAGTTGTTGCTCGCAGGCTCGGGACCCCCCGCCATGGTCCCCCTGCCCCATGCTGTGGCAGCGAGGGTGGTCAGGCAGCTGCGGCCGGAGGCTGGAGCCTCGCTGGTTCTCTGAGGATCCAGGGAGCCGGAGCTGAGCTCATCCCCATCCCGGGCATCCCTTTAGCTCACTCACAGGGACCGGTCCTCCCTGCCCTGCACAGTGCGGGCTCGGGGCTGGCAGGGGACACGGGGGAGGTGGAGCTGTCGCCAGCAGGACAATCCTCACAGCCCCTGCCCAGGGGCAGAGGCAGCAGACACAACCCCCTGGTCCCCGTGCCCTCACCCGCCGTGTTCCCCCCGCTCCCCCCAGGCAGCGCCACCGCGCACCTGCGGAGCCGCAAACTTTCGGGGCAGGTCCTGCCCTACCTCAGTTCCTCCTCGCCGGGCTCCCCCTCTCGATGCCGAGCACTGGGAAATCGCTGCCTTTTCCCGAGGGAAGCTCAAAGCCAGGCTGCTCCATCCCTGGGCAGGGGGGCACCTCGTGCTTGCTGTGGCTGCTCTGAGGGCACCTGCACGGGTGGGTGACACCGCCACCGAGGAGCACTGCCACCCCTGGGTGTCCCCTCCCCAGCACCGTCCTTAGCCCCATTAGGGTCAGTGGGTGCCAGCAGGGCTCTGGGGGTGCTCTAGGAATTTAGGGATGATTCAAGGAGGGCCCCCTCCTTGCTGTGTCCGAGCTCCATACCCCGAGCGTCGCCAGACTCTGATGTGGTCGAGGGTCCCGGGTCCAGTTTTCAGGGGTTTTGTGCCTCAAGTGGGCTGGGGAGAGATTTGTGGATTATGGATGAGCAAAAGGGATTTGTGGTGGTGATGGGCAATAAACTGGTATCAAACCAGCTCTCGAGGCGCCCAGAGACAGAGAGGGCTGAGGGCAGAGCTGCCCCATCTATCTCCCCCTCTCCCAGGAGCTTGGGGGGCTGCAGGGTCCCCACCCATTGTCCCAAAGCTGTCAAATCCATCTCCCGGCAAATCCGAGGGGTCGAGCTGCTGTGCAAACCCGAGAGAGGGGGACACCCCCATGCCACCACTCCAGAAGGACCCCTGAAGGTATCAGAGCATTTTCTCCAGTCATGGACCCCACACAACCCTGCAAAGGGTCGTGTCCTCACCCCACTGGCCATTCCGTGTTCCCCTGGGGATGCTCAGCACGATAGGGGCTATGGAAAGAGCCGGCTGGGAGAGGAGCACCCGTGTTTACATTGGGTGCCTCGAAACCCCCTCCAGCATCCCGGCCGCCCTCCCCCTCGGCAGCAGCTCCTCTTGAGGTTTGAGGTGACATCCTGCCTTCTGCATCTTGCTGTCACCCTGCCCCGGGGGGCCCTGGAACCGCAGAAGCAGTGGAGGCAGGGCTGGGGGTGCAGGTCCCCCTGCCCAGCCCTGGCTCACCCAGAAAAATGGCATTTTTCCAGAGCAATGACCCTCCACCTTCCTTGCGCAGGGGTGAAGGTCTCACAGATTCCTTTCCTGAGCACCCCATCCCTGTCTCCTGCCCCCGTTCTAGGGAAAACCATGCCAATATTTGGGTTTATAAACTACCAGGCAAAGAGAACAGCCAGGTCTGAATCCCAGAGACGTCCTGCTGAGTACAGGTTGGAGTAGCTGAAGCTTTTTGCATCAGCGCTTTATTCTGGAAGCGTGTGTGGGGACAGGATCAGGGATAAACACCAGGCTCTGCCCCACAGCCCATCCTGGCTGCCCCACAGCACAGCACCCACAGGGCCTGGGCACCTGCAGAGCTCCAGTACAGCCAAAAACCAGAGAAATTGGGGAAACAGAGACAAGGATGGTGCCAGGCAGCTCAACCTCTCCTTCCTGGGACACTGGGAAATGGAGGAGGAATAGGGGGATGGGAGCTGGAGGAGGAATTTGAGTGTTGAGAGCAGTCCGTGTTCCCCTGCATGGAGCAGATTCTCCCCTCATGTGCCTCCAATTCCTATGATGAGCTCATGGGGCTGTGCCTGAGTGAGGTGGGTGCCCCACAGGTGTAGTGTGGTTGTCCTGGCAGGGCTGATTTGGGTGTCCTGGCTGGAGCGATTTGGGTGTCCTGGCAGGGCTGATTTGGGTATCCTGGCAAGGATGGTTTGGGTGTCCTGACTGGGGTGATTTGGGTATCCTGGCTGGGGTGTTGTGTGTGTCCCACGGGTGCTGTGGGTGCCCTGGCAGGCAGGAGCAGGGGAAGCCGAGGCACTTGGCACTCGTCTCGCTGCAGCACAGCTCGATGCAGAGATAAGATAAGGTGTCTGAGGCTGACAAGGTAAACTGAGGTCACTGCAAACCCCAGCAGGTGAACACGTCCCCGCAGCCCCAGGTTACACACACAGAACCCCAGACTGGTTTGGGCTGGAAGGGATCTTAAAGCCCATCTTGTCCCACCCCCTGCCATAGGCAGGGACACCTTCCACTATCCCAGATTGCTTCAAGACCTGTCCAATCTCTCCAATACTTCCAGGGACTGGGCAGCCACAGCTTCTCTGAGCACTCTGTGTACCTCTGGGCAACATCCAGGTGTCTATTTTCATTTTAGGCATATTTTTGTCACTTCACTTATCTCCTGGTGTGATAAACTGGCACCTTTTCCTACAGTGCCAAATGCTGAGCAGAGCTGATGGCAGGGACAGGGGGTTCCAAGCCGCTTTTTTGCCTGGTTTTGCTCAAAATCTGAGCAAGATGCTCTGTGGGAGAGGGGCAGCTTCTGGGGCAGGCAGGATTCTCGTATTTCACAGTTTCAGCGAGGGGTTGAGGGCTTTGCCTGGGGTTGGTGAGGGGCTGGGCTGTCAGGGTAGCTCCCAGCCTGTCCCAGTTCCTCTGTGCCACAGCCAGTAGCAGCCCTGGCACCTCCTGGGCCTGGCAGGGCTGGCAGATCTGGGCCCAACAGCTCCTGGGCATTCTCCAATGCTGCCAGTCATGGAAAGCTTTGGAAGCAGCTCCAAGGCCAGTCCAGGAATGGCAGTGCTGGCCACAGGTGTGGCCAGCCAAAGTCTCTTTTCTGCCCCTACCTCTCCCACCTCAAAATGTACTTTTTTCTTCCTTAAACTCCTGATTTTAAATAAAACTGTCATGAAACCCCCTGACTCCGTGAGCTGGAGGTTTTGGGCAGCTTTTGAGACCTCAAAAGACGAGAAAATTCTCGGGTGTCAAAACTCTGGGTTGGAGGTGAGCCAGATGCCCAGGCCAGGGGCTGCCTGTGGGAACGAGAGGCACATCCAGGGTTTAACAAAGGTAAAAGCCCCTTTGACAGCCAAGGCGTTCTCTCTCTCCCCCTCGGAGGATGCTCCCACAGCCCCCCCGGATGTGGCTTCACAGGGAGCAGGGTGGGGAGGGGCTGCAGGAGGTGGGGGAGGCATCGCAGCCGGATTCGAACGGGAGCCGCCTGACAGATGGGGCTGCCCTACATTTCACGAGTGGCTGCCGTTAATCTGCTTCCTGCACCCTCCCCCAGCCCCCTCCCTGCAGCTCGGGGCTCCCCACTGCCAGGCAGGGGGTGGCAGGGCCCTGTGGGGGCGCGGGCTGAGAGTCAGGGTGCAATGGGGGCCATTAGGTGTCCCCAGGCTTTGGCAGAGCTGCTGGGGACCCACCAGCCCATGGCCAGGGCCACAGCACCCTCCTGTATCCTAAACGTCCCCTGTCCCTCAGGCACAGCCCAAAGCCCAGCCCTGGGGTGCTCATGTCCCCTCCTGACCCCCCCATGACAAACCCCTGGCCACAGCTGGCAGCAGAGGGGTTGTGTCCTTTCGCATGCCCAGGGCTGAGCACTGCTTCAGCCTCCTCCTCTTCCTCCTTCAGTGTCCCTTAACTCACCTTTGGATTTCAGCCCACGTCTGCTCTGTGCCCCACTCTGTCACAAAACCCTGAGTGCAGGGGAGGGGCAGCACCCTGCAAAATGCCAGGGAGGGGACCCGACAGCTTCAGCCATGGAGCAGGCACCCACAGCCAGGCTGCTGCCCATACCCTGTGCCCCTGCCCTGGCACAGCCTCACTCCCTGCCCTGGGGACAGGGCACAACTCAAGAGGGGCTGCTCTGCTGCCCTTGGCCATGGCAGCCCCCAGCTCAGCCCTGCTGCTCCTTTCTCTCTGCTGCAGTGATGTGAGCTCCTAGGGGTGCTGGCCTCTAATTTTACCAGGATTGGTTCCCTCCACACAACATCTCAGCCTGGGGAAGTGAGAGAGAAGATATGCCGTGGTGGGAGGACACGGCAGAGACACATCTGCAGCTGTGGTGAGGATGGACAAGGGCTGGAACATCCACAGCACCCCTGTGCCCAGCCCTTCCCAGGAGAGAGGGCTGGATTTGAGGCTGCCCTGCAGCTGCAGCCCCCAGCACCCTCTAGGATAAGGTGATGTGGGGTTGTGTCCCCAGGAGAAGAACACCCAGCCCTGGGTCCTTTGCTGAGGAGATGAGCTATAAATTTAGGTCACTCAGGGGTCACACAGGGGGAGTATTCAGCACCAAAGGCTCTTCCCCCCGAGGGTGCTGGGCACTGCCCAGGCTCCCCAGGGAATGGTCCCGGCCCCAAGGCTGCCAGAGCTCCAGGAGCGTTTGGACACCGCTCTCAGGGATGCTCAGGGTGGGATTGTTGGGGTTTCCTGGACAGGGCCTGGATTTGGACACAATCATCCATGTGGGTTCCTTCTAACTCAGAATATTCCGGGATTCCATCCACGCCAGAGTCACACCCAGTGGGACAAGGACATGGTGCAGTGTGGAACAGGACGGAGCCAGAGGGGATGTTCCCAGTTCCAGCAGGGCTGGATCCAGTAGTGGGAAGGCATATGGGGCACCACCCCTGCGCTGAGACCACAAGAAAGGAGGATGGCAAATGGGGCTGAGATGGAAAATTGGGTTCCTCTTTCCTGGCTGAGCCCTCTCCTGCTACAGCAGAGCTGCCACTAGGACCTGGCAAGCCTCTGCCATGGACTGGGGACAGAACCTGGAGCAGAGACTCACCTCATTTTGTGGTTTCTATTACTCCTCAAATTAAGATGAAACCTGACATCAGATCACAAAACTTGCTAAGGGAAGAAAGCTGGGGAGGGAAGTGAAATCCCCCATTGGATCCCAAAGAGGCCCCACGGTGTCCTGTCCTTACCCCTGAGACAAAGGCACAAAGGCACTGTGGTCCCAGTGCTTGGATCAGCTCCACTTCAGGGCATGTTTGCAGATTGAAACTCCCTGATCCTCTCCCATGGGAATGATGATTTCAATGAGCTGTTTAGCTTGAAGAACCAGGAAAAGTGCCCCAAGAATGGCACATTCACATCCCAGTGACATCCAAAACTCCAACTCAGCCAGGCAAAAACTTCCCACCTCCTCCTGTCCCTTCCTCACTGTGAGGCACCCATCCCTGCTTTGGGACTTGTCCAGCTGGCAGGGAAACACTGGCAGTCCTGGGTGCTGTCCCCTTCCTTGTCCAGAGGCAGTTTACCCTCAGATTTGACAGCTGCCCTGCTGTTTTCACCTGGGAAGGTGCTGGACGCCCAATTTGGCATCTTGGACAGCCTCTGCGGGCAAGGCTCCTGTCCCTGTCCCTGCTACGTGTCTAACTCCTATGACAGTTGTCTCCTTTGCTCCATCTCTCGCTTCCCTTCTCCCTCTTTCCCCACCCCCTTTTCCAGAGCGTCCTGCCTGTGCCTCTGCCCAGACCAGGCTCTCTCAGCAGGTTCTCCCAACCCTTTCTAAGTTTCTTCCACCACACACTGCCTCAGCCAACCTTCCCCCCTACGCCCTGATGGGGGAACACCGTCCCACCGGGGCACCCCCGGAGATCCCCCGGCCTCGGGGATGGGGCTGAGATGGTTTCTGGGGGCGAGGGCACTTTTTCTTTCCATTCAGAGGAGATTCCCCCGCCCCGTGAACACGCTCTGAGGGTTTCCTGCCCGTGGGCGGATTCTATCTTGGGCTGTAGCCGCGCCGGGGGACCCCACCTGGGGCCGGGGATGCCGCATTTCCTCCTCCACACCATTCCCAGGGCGCTCTCATCACCCCAGCTCATTTTTTTGGTCGACTTTAAAGCTGTTTTCCAAGCCCTCTGGGCAGGATGGAACTCCCCAAGCAGTTCCCCAAGGATCCCCAGGCTGTGCTGTGCCTGTGTGGGATGATATCCCACTGCTCAGGGAAAAGAGGGGCCTGGTCCTCACCTGGGTCACCCAGGGTGGGATTTCTGTACGACCAGATCATCTGAACGTGACAGTCTGGGGACCACTTTCTTCGAGCCCTGTGAGCATCCTCAGGGCTGGGGTGAGTTCCCCAGAGGTGCCATCAGCAGCCTGCAGATAAAGGGACCAGGGATGGGTATGGTGGGTGTGAGGAGGGTGAGCAGCTGAGCAGCATCGTGGTGGCCACGGGAGGTGGCCATGGGAGATGGCCGTGGGGGTTTTGCCGCCACCAATGGAACACTTTTGCATTTTTCAACACTTCACACAAAGCACTGGGTTTGCACTCAGAATTCCCCCCTGAAATTTCCAACGAGCTGCCCCGAGGCTCTGTGATGTGATGTTGAGGAGTTTCCATTCCAGCTCAGCCTGGGCTGGGGGCTGGGCCCCTCCTGCGGGTCCCAAGTGAGAATTCCTGTCCCCTCAGGGCCTCCCCCAGCATTGTTGTGTTCCCTTCACGGCAGGGACGTGGCCCTGCCTGGCAGGTGCCTGGGGATGCTCGGTGCCCATCCCTCTGTCCTTTCCTGTGCCTTGGTTTCCCCAGCTGCAGATGGGGCTGGGGGCTGTGCAAACCCCCCAGGCAGGCTCACCAGGGCTGTCCCCTGCTCAGCCCCTGGGCCCTGGGGACACAGTGGCCCTGGGGACACAGTGGCCCTGGCCATGTGCAGCCATCGGTCACACTCAGCCAGGAGCAAAGCCTGCTGGAGGGGGTGTCCTGCCTGGAACAGTGATGACAGTGACCCCCGGGGTGGTGGCAATGGGGGAGCAGAGCCACTGGTGTCCCTGCTCTATGCTGTGCCCAAAGGAGGAGAGGAAGAAGAGTGTCCCTGATGCCTCCTGGCAGGGAGGACGATAAGGGTGACAATGCTCTCAGCATCACTTCTGTCCCCACAGCTGGAAGGAAAGGAATGAAATAGGACAGAGAAAGGGATCCATCCCTGTCACCAATGTCCCTCAGATGCCCAGTGGGGCAGCCCCAGCAGGCAGGGATGAACTGGGATCTGTCCTGTGTCTCCAGATTGTCCCATAGGGGATAGTGACTGTCACAACTCAGCTGGCAGGGTCAGAACAGTGGCAGGGGCTGCTGGTGACAAACGGCAGCTGAAGGGAGGATGGCAAGCGAAGCCAAGGATGTTTCTGGGGAGCTGCTGCAGCACATGCTCACCCTTTGGTGCAGGAAGTGTCCCCTGGGTTTCAGGAGGCAGAGGGTGTCCCAGCTCTGTGGGAGTGGCAGGAAGGAGGGGACACCCTCGGAGGGGGACAGTGTCAAATGTGACAAAGCAGCCAAGCCAAGGCCAAAAGTCGCCCCTGCTGAGAGCCCATCCCGGGGACTGTTCCCCACCACACGGGCTGGGAGAGAGCTGGGGACGAAGCCGCTGTAATGTGAGAGATGGGCGGGCTTTCACAGAGAAAAAAAAAAAAGAGTTTTGAGGCCTTTCTTCTCTCTTGCTGTTGTTGTTGTTATCCATAAATAATAATTAAACCACCATTTCCAGCCCAGGCCACTTGTTTTAAATTTCCTGGCTAAAGTGATGTAACAGCTGTGTGCGATGCAACGCCATGTGGAATGCATCATCCAGGAAACCAAAAACAAAATCGCCTTTCTGGCCAAGCACTCTACAGCTCCTGCCCCCAGCCCCTGGTGTGGGGGTCCCACAGCCCCCACGTCTGGGCTGGACACCTTGATGTCCTTGTGGGACCTGGCTCTGAGTGCAAAGGGACAGCAAGGGGGACACATGGGGGAGGCAGCTTCTGCTCCGAGCCTGCTGAGCTCTAGGTCAGTTTTAATTAAAAACTTTACAAATCAAGAACTGGCGTTTTGCTGAGGACAAACAAACCTGCACAAGCCTGACACGTACCCTGGAGCAGAGGGGAGGGTCTGCTGGGCTTATTCTGGCAGTTTGTCCCATTTCCTCCCACTCCTCCCCCCTGTTTTGCCCTGCCCGGGGACTTCTCTGCAATTGTAAGGGGAGCCAAAAGCTGCTGGTGGCTTCAGTGCCACCCCTGTGCCTCCCACCACTGTTGGAGGGATGTGGGGGCTCTGTGGCTCAATCCCCTCCACCTGGCAGGGTTTAAGTCTCCCTTGGCTTCCCAGGGCTACAGGGAAGGATAAACTCTGCAGGATGCCCCTGCCCATCCCTCCGCCCTGTCTACCTGTGCCCGGTGCCAATGGCCTGCCTTTGAAACGGGGCTGGCCAGAAAGGACAGAGAAAGGAAAGAAAAAGAAGAGAAAGGGAAAGGGAAAGAGAAAAGGGGAGGGAAAAAAACCAAACAAACAAACAAAAAGAAAAAAAAAACCAACCCAAGGCTGCAGTGGGAAATCAGAAGTCAGAGCTGAGGCATTTCGGCAGCCGGGGCTGGAATGTCTGACTCACACTGTGACTAAATGCAAATATGAACTCAAACCTGCTCCTTAAAGTCCTCAGGATCCAGCGAGGAGCCCCGAGCTCCCGGCCAGTGGCCCCTTGCAGTGCCCAGCCCGGCCGGACGCTGGCCATCGCCGGTCGCTGCAGGATGGTCATGAGCAACGAGCAGTGCCCCGCTGGGTTTTATCTCCCTGAGCGGGGCTGAGAGGGACCCCGGGGCAGGATGGGGCCAGACCTCGGCTCTAGGTGGGACACGCTCCCTGCTCATGCCCCAGGGTGAGGGGAGCTCCTCGGGCTGTCCTGGTGTTTGGGGAGGGGGGCTCAGTGCAGCCACGCCTGGCTGGGTGCTCCTGGCCCATCCATCTCCTCTGGATCAGGCACCAGACCTGGCTGTGGGTGGCTGTCACAGTGTCCCCAGTCACTAACAGGAGGAAAAAGGGTCTGGGTCCCTGGAGGGGGCAGCATAATGCCCAGGGAATCACAGGGTGGAAACCCAGCCCAGCTCGAAGGAAATTCCAGGGAAATGGGGAATTTTCTCCGGTATATATACAATTTTTTCTAAAGCCTATTTTGTTGCCCAGCACTGACTTGTACTTCATTAATTTCCAGTTTTGTAAAAGGGGGTGGGAGGCTCTGAGGGCAGTGGCTGGTGTCGTGGGCACCACTGGGGAGAGTGCCTCCCCCACCCATTTCCACTCTACAGAGGCTGGACCAGCCCAGCATTCCCAAGCTCTCCTGGCCAAGGACTGCAGCCAGCCTTCCCCAGGCCCTCATGAACCACTGCAATGTGCCCTGGGGACATTGACAGGCCGAGGTGAGGGTCAGAGGCAGAACAACCTGCCCCAAAGCTGCCTTTGAAACATCCATCCATCCATCCATCCATCCATCCATCCATCCATCCATCCATCCGCCTTTCCTTCTGCACCAGCAGCTATGAAGACACAAATGGGACCTGCAACTCCTTGGTGATCTCAGTGACCTCAACTGGTTTTTGGCTCTGGGAATGGGGCCAGGACAGCTCATTCAGCCCCCCAGGTCAGGCAGGTTCTGCCATGGGGCTTGTTCAGGGATGGGGCACTCACACCCAACAGCACCTACAACGCTCTCCAAGGATTCCACACAAGCAGAGCATGGCCCTGATGTCATCACACAGGGGGAAACTGAGGCACAGAGACCAGGGACAGAGCTAAAAGCCTGGCCAAAGGAACTGCTCCTCTTCAAGGGGAGATCAGAGAGTCATGGGATGGTTTGGGTTGGGAAGAACCTTAAAGCCCATCTAGTTGCACCCCTTGACATGGGCAGGGACACCTTCCACTATCCCAGGGTGCTCCAAGCCCCACCCAGCCTGGTCTAGGACACTTCCAGGGATCCAGGGGCAGCCACAGCTCCCAGCACTTGGACACAACCTCAGCATTATTTTCTTATTTATCAGCTGTGTGTTATCAGCACAACCAATTGTGAAGATGGTGAAAACTGCTGCCTCCATCCCAAAGGCCCAGGGGATGGAAACAATGAGAACTCGAGATGTTCTTGGGTTCTTGTGAGAATCTTGATGGTTCTTGGGGCTGCCCTGTGCAGGGCCAGGAGCTGGACTCTGATGATCCTTGTGGATCCCTTCCCACTCAGGAGGTCCCAGGATTCTGTGGCTGTGTGTTGCCTATGTTGTGTTTTATGCTCCTACCCCACCTCACGAGGTACCCAGGGGATGTCGAGGCTGCCCGAGCCTGAGGCTCCAGCGCTTCTCGAGGTGGGGAATGTCACCAGAGCCCCTCTGGTGTCACCTCTGGGTGGACATGTCTGCACAGCATCCCTGTGGTGCCCCTTTGTGCATCCCCTCGTCCCCTCTGCTTCCTCCTGCCCTACCAAAATAGCCTGAAATGGGAAACTGAGGGGGCCATGCTGTGAACTGGAAGGGGGAACTTCTCAACTTCAAGCGAAAAACCCACAATGTCAGAGGAGTTTTAAGCCTTCTTGGTTCCCCATGAGCAGGCCTGGGGACACACTTTTTGCCATCATGCTGCCACCCACCAGACAAGGAAGGAGGCATTATTAATTATAGGCTAATTAATTACAGGCTGTGGAGCTGGGTGTACAGAAACCTAAGGAGGTTCAGCGAGGGAAGAGTCCTGCATCTGGGGAGGAGCAACTCCAAATGCCAGCACAGGCTGGGAGTGACCCTGGAGAGCAGCTCTGCAGAGAAGGGCCTGGGGATCCTGGTGGATGACAAACTGTCCCTGAGCCAGCAGAGTGTCCTGGGGCTGGGGGGACAATGGGACCCCGGGGGACATCTGGGAAGAGTGTGGCCAGCAGGGCAGGAACTGATCCTGCCCCTCACTGGGCTGCAGTGAGGCACAGGTCGGGTGCTGTGTCTAGTTCTGGGACAAGAAGGACAAGGAGCTACTGGAGAGGGTCCAGCAGAGGCTCCAAAAATGATTTGGTGTCTGGAGCATCTCTCTGATGAGGAGAGACCACGGGAGCTGGGATTGGTTAATCCAGAGAAGACTGAGAGGAGATCTCACCAATCCATNTGTCTTTGCTGAGCCACCAGCAGCAGGAGAACGAACATCGAAGGTTTAATTACAATTGTTGACAGGGAAATTATGGCCACACATGGAAAATTAGAATATAATTGTATTAGGGAAATGTTTCATCTTCTCCCTGTCATCCCCAGGAGCGGAAGGCAGAGGGGGAGCAGCAGGAGAGGGATGATGTTGGCAGGAGGCCCCACAGTGAGGGGCGTGGCTGGGCTCGGGGTGCTGGGGGATGACACCAGTCCCAAGGGCCACTGGGCACAGAGAAAACGCAGCAGAAGGTGGTTGGTGAATAGCTCCTTTTTACAGAGCAGTAGTGACAAGGCAACACTTGCCTTCCTTCACCCAGACCTGTAGAGGGACTGGGGACAAGGGNTCTGCTGCCCAGCAACAGGACAAGGAGCAGTGGCCACAAACTAAAGAAGAAGAAGAAGTTCCACCTCAACATGAGGAATAACTTCTTTCCATGAGGATGGCAGAGCCCTGGAACAGGCTGCACAAAGAGGCTGTGGAGTCTCTGTCCAAGAGAGGGAGACTCCAAAACCCACCTGGATGTGTTCGTGTGTCACCTGCTCTGGGTGCTCCTGCCTTGGCAGGGAGTTGAACTGGATGATCTACAGAGGTGCCCTCCAACCCCAACCACTCTGTGAATCCCAAATTCTATTTTCAACATAGACCAAGTGACCAAAACAGCTCAGAGCAGGAAAATCTTCTCACTGCTTTCATCCCACACTGTCCTACCCACGGATGCCTGTGGAAAACCAGGGAGGCTCATACCAGCTCCTGCCCATCCCATCCCATCCCATCCCATCCCATCCCATCCCATCCCATCCCATC
>VWZS01004206.1:116367-213235 GCA_013397075.1 Rhabdornis inornatus
CTGGCACAGGGTGCCCAGAGCAGATGTGGCTGCCCCTGGATCCCTGGCAGTGTCCAAGGCCAGGTTGGATGGGGTTTGCAGCACCCTGGGATAGTGGAAAATGTCCCTTTCCAGGGCATGAGGATGGAACAAGACGAAGTTTAGGGTCCCTCCCCACCCAAACTGTTCCATGATTTTATGAATCCATGGGCCTTGGACCAGCACCTCACTGCCAGCCCACATCCCATCCTTGCTAAATCGGGGCAGGGAGCATCCTCACCCCTGGGATGATCCATCCCTGATGACAGGAGATGACTTTGGTCAGTGACCCCATCTAAATGCAAGCAATTTTTTCCACTTAAAAGAAAAAAAAAAAAAAAAGAAAAAAAAAAAAAAAAAAAAAAAAAGAAAAGCCAAATGGCCCAAAGCTGCAGGTGACAGCTGGCCCCAGATCTGGCTGCAGAAGGGTCAGGCACAGGGAAAGCCAAACCAGCTCTACTGACCAGGAGCTGCCTGTGAACAGGGTAGGAGCAGCAGCTTTTGCCAGGGAGAGCAGCCCAGCTCCTCCAAGGTCCCTATGCTGGGATCCAGGGTGGATGCAGGGAGATGAGGTGAACCCCTGCCCACATCTGCTGCAGCCATGAGGCACATGTGTCTGTGCCTCTGCTCCTGTACCTCCTGAACCACATGTAACTGGACAAAGCACCATGTCTCCACCCCCACGCCCAATCCCAGCTCCTCTAAAAAACCCACTGGAGAAGAGGTGGGGGAAACAGCTCCCAGGACCCCAGGGAATGATACAAACACCCTCACCCCAGAAATCCAGGCAGACACATATTCCACAGCCCCATCGGCACCTTTGATCCCAAGCACCTGCCAGATGCTTTCAAGTGCCAGCACCAGCTGCAACGGCCAAGTGGAAATGGGAGGGGAGATGTGGAGTTCCATCGGTGACATGGACACTGAGATCCAGGACACTCAGTGACACAGAACTGTGTGATGGGGTCACACATTGGAGAGAAGGGAAGGGGAACCACGGGGACGTATACAGGCTGGAGAGGTGAGATTGTGCCAAAATCATGTAGTTCAAGTGCAGGGTTCTGCACATGGGTCAGGGCACTCCCAAGGAAAAGCATAGGCTGGATAAAGAATGGATCAGGACCAGGCCTGGGGAGAAGGATTTGGGGTGTTGGTGGGTGAGAGGCTCAACCTGCCCCGGCCACGGGCACTGACCCCAGAAACCCCCCCTGTGCTGGGCTGAGCCCCCAGCGTGGGCAGCAGGGGAGGGGGGGATTCTGCTCCTCTGCCCCGCTCAGGTGAGACCCCACCTGCAGAGCTGCCCCAGCCCTGGGGAACAGCAGCAGGAGGACGTGGAGCTGCTGGAGCCAGGCCAGAGGAGGCCACGGAGATGCTCCAAGGGCTGGAGCCCCTCTGCTCTGGGGACAGGCTGGGAGAGCTGGAGGTGCTCACCTGGAGAAGAGAAGGATCCAGGGAGAGCTCAGAGCCCCTTGCAGGGACTAAAGGGGCTCCGGGAGAGCTGGAGAGGGACTGGGGACAAGGGATGGAGGGACAGGACACAGGGAATGGCTTCTACTGCTAGAGGGCAGGGCTGGATGGGATATTTGGAAAGAATTGCTCCCTGGGAGGGTGGGGAGGCCCTGGCACAGGGTGCCCATAGCAGCTGTGGCTGCCCCTGGATCCCTGGAAGTGTCCAAGGCCAGGTTGGACACTGGGGCTTGGAGCAGCCTGGGACAGTGGAAGGCGTTCCTACCCATGGCAGGGGGTGGAACAAGACGAAATTTGAGGCCTCTCCCTATCCAACCCACTCCGAG
Organism: Rhabdornis inornatus; assembly: GCA_013397075.1. Lineage (NCBI taxonomy): Eukaryota > Metazoa > Chordata > Aves > Passeriformes > Rhabdornithidae > Rhabdornis > Rhabdornis inornatus. The sequence goes on from VWZS01004206.1 coordinate 118,179, forward strand.
GCGACTCCAGGATGTCACACACAGACTCTCTATCCCAGTCCCGGTGCACTGCAGGGCCCGTCCGAGGCCGGGTCGCAGCCGTGGAGGCCGGTCCAGGCCTCAGCCCTCCCGCGTGACTCCACAGCGGGGCTGCCCCGGCCCCCAGCGCCGCGGAAGGTGCCCCCGGGGCTCCCCGAGGGTCCCGGTGGGCGGCAGTTGCGAGGCAGCAGCTGCTGTCCGGGGGCTCCCGCAGCGGGACCCCCAGGGACCCCAGCCCTGCGCGCCCTGCCCCGCCGGGGGCCCCGTCGGCGGCGCGGCGGGAGCTGCGGACGGCGACGGCAACCAGCGGCCCCCCCCGGGCCCCGCCCCCGCGCTCGGTGGGCGGGGACCGCGACAATCCGCGCTCTGGATGGCCGGATCACCTGCCAATCACAGGAACAGAACCTTCTAATTGGCCGAGGTCCCTCTGCCTTATCATCCATCTCGCGGAGCTCCCGTGTCGTCACCTTCCCTTTCTGCCGAGCGCCCGTCCCCCTCCGCTAGGAAATATAGTCCCCGCCACGGGGGTGCGCCTGCCGCCCCAGCGGGGCCCCGTTCCACCGCCCCGGTGCGGCCACGCGCGTTCCAGGCCCGGCGCGCGCGGGGCGCATCACCCCCCCTCTCCTCGCTGCTTGTACGAGTGGCGGAGGGATACGGCGGGGGCGGGGCGTGCTCCCGCGAGTCGTGAGGGCGTGCGAGGGGAGGCGGCAGAGGCGGGCGTCGGGGGGGCTGCGGGGTGAGACGCCGTCGCTGCCGCCGCCGCGGGGGAACTATGCGGGGACCGCGGGGCGGGCGGGCAGGACAGCGGCGGGAGGCGGAGCGGTGGCGGCAGCAGCGGCCCCGGCGGCGGCAGCAGCAGCGTTAGGGCCNACGGGCCAGCGTCAGGGGGTGCGCGGGTCCCCGCCGGGGAGGGGGGCCCGGTGCTCGGTCCTGCTGCGAACTTCAGCCGAGAACAGCCCGCCGGCCGCCCCCGGCCCGCCGCAGCCCCCCCGGGGGTCCATGAGCCCCTTCCCGTCCCGGGGTTGCAGGAGCCGCGGGACCCAGCGCGGGGGCAGCTGCTTCGGCTGCCCAGCCCCGGCAGGGAGGGGGCTCGTGGGGGCCGCTTCGCCTTCCTGTGCTCCCCGGTCCCGGCCGGGGCTGCCCGCCGGGACCCCCCTCCCTACGGCGCGGGTCGGGGGCAGCGAACAACTTCACCCCCGGCCCGCGCCCGTCCCGGGGCAGCCGAGCCTTTGTCCGGGCCGGGGAGGGACCCCGGGGGCGCGGGGACATCCGGGAGGGGGTCCTGGCCCAGCGCCCCAGCCCCGCGGACTGCTTTGGTGTCAGAAAGTGTGCGTGGAATAAATAAAAATAACCCCCCAAATCCTGGCTTTGGGGCGGCCAAGGGTTTTGTTCACGTTGTCCCCGGGTGCCTCGGGGGTGCAGGGTTTGAGGGGCTGGGAAGGCATGTACCCCCCTCCCTCTCTCTCTCCCTCCTTCCGCGGCTTCTCCGGGGTCTCGTGTCCCCCAGCCCCACTCGAGGCACCGGGGCGGAAGGTTGGGAAAGTCGCTTTAAAAACACTGACCAGATGCAGTGATGACGCTTTGAAAACGGCTTTTCAGAGAAAATGAAAAAGAGAAAAAAAAATGTTTTTTATAGTGGTGAAGGCTTTTTACATGCTGGGCTGATTTCAGCCTTTTTTTGTGAAACTTCATTGAAACATAGTGGCTGAGCCTACAAACACTTTGGATCATGTGGAGTTTTCATTTTTTTTTTTATTTTTACTTATTTTTTTTCCTTAACCTTATGATTAATGAGTTAAATTTATTGGCCAGCTGCCCTTTGTAACCATGAATGAGTTCCTAAAAAAAAAAGACCAAAAAAAAAAAAAAAGGAATCTTTTATCTCATCCCAGGCCTCTCTTCCTCCCTCCCAAAGAAATATTTTTCTATCATAGCAAGCTGGCCAAAAAGATCAATCTCCCTTTTGAAAAAAAAAAATCTGTAAAATTAGGAAGAATAATATTTACCTATCTTGTAAGGTTGCCTGGAGGGCTTTATTTTTGCAAAAACACTCCGAAAACAAGATTTTTTTGTTACCAGTCCCTTTTGGGAGTGGAGAGGTTCAGTTCTCACTGAGCACGGCCTGGCTGGGCATCCCCAAACACAGCCCCTGAAAAAGCAGCTGCAGGTGCTCGGCGACCCGAAGGAAAGAGCTGTAACATCAGACTTTTTTTTTTCTTTCTTTTTTTTTTTTTTTTAAACAAAACTCGACAAGGACAAGAGAGCCTCCTGCGGGGAGCAAGTGTGGGGGAAGGCGAGGGGGCGAGCCAAGCCAGACAAGCGCCTGAGTGATAACTTGCCTGAACCCTTTGATAAATGAGTTGACTCTTTTTTTTCCCTTTTTTTTTTTCTTCTTCTTTTCCCCCCTTCATTCGCCACACGCCAGGAACAGAATTGGCCTGAACTAGTGGAATTGGCAGCAAAAAACTAACATACAAGTGTGTCTGGTCAATAGAACGCTTGTTCCTGCCGCTGGGTGCTGTGTGAGGACTCCGACTGTGCTCTGGCCCGAGTTGGATGCTGCAGACGCACTCAGGGTTTTTCTTTTCTTGCCCCTCCACTCTGTCTTTTTAAAAATATTCATCGATGGGGTGGGTAGTTTGCTGTGGTCATTAAAATATCTCTCTCCCCTCCCCCTCGCTTTCTTCAGGACTGCCACTGTTGAGTCTGTGGGAATATGAATCAGCAGCAGCAGAGAATGGCTGCAGTTGGGACAGACAAAGAGCTCAGTGACCTGCTGGACTTCAGTATGGTGAGTGAGCGCGGCCGGGGGGCTGCACAGCCCCGGGGCTGGGAGCTGCACAGGGGAGGAAATGTGAGCCTGTAAATTGGACATGATGGGTTTCAGATGTGCCGTGTTTGTGTGCGTGCACATGTGCTGCAACTTGTTTATTTTCAAGTTAAAGCAAAGCCTCTGCCCCTCCTCTCCCCTCTTCCCCTCAAATGTGTGTTGTTCCCTCACAGGAAAGGCTTTCTGGAGGTTTGTTTTCTGGATGGGAAATTTTGGGGGAATTAATAGAATTGTGTGTTCTCTGTTTAAATGCTCACTGGGTGACTGTTTCTGCAGCCATGCAGAGATGTAACTTCAGTAGCTGATTAATCAAGCTTTTTTCCTCTCCCTAGATCCAGACTATTAAACTTTTGCTCCCACAGATTATTTTGTCACAGTTTGAAACGTGTCCAAGCTCTCCAGCACATTATTTTTGCAGGAGTTGGACACTTGTGCTCCCCATGCTCTGCTCTTCTGTATCCTGGAAGCCTTGAGCTGCATTTAGGAGCTGTTTATTTTCAAAGAAACAGGACCTAAGGGTTCCCCCTGAAGGGTGTGCACAGCTCTGAGGGAGAAGTCCCTTTAGTTACAGCAGAGCAGGGTTAGTCCCTGGCACATCCCGCAGCGGCACTGCCAGCGGTGCTGCCTCTCCTTGGCAGGTGACTCGTGGAGGGCAGAGCTGGTGTTCAAAGGCAAATAACTGTCTGTTGGGTTCCTCTGTTGTGTGCTGCACCCTCATGGCACTCAAAGTGTGTGTCTTGCTGTCGAGATAAGCAAACGTGCTGCAGAGATAGAAACAACAGCTCCAGGAGGGGCAATGGCCCTAAGAGTCACCCCAGCCTGGGTCACCCAGCCCACAGCCCTGCTGGGCTGATGTTCCTGCCCCTTGGAGGAGAAGGGACAAAAAGTGGTGGCAGAGCTAGGGTCACCTGCTGTCCCAGTGGCTGTGACACCTGTGGATGTGCTGAGGCCAATCCACGTTTCTGCATCCCTATGCAGAGGTTCAGCCCTGGGAAATAAACCTTTTTCTGCAGCTGGGGATTGTACCTGTCAGGGCTCCAGGGCTCTGTGCTGGAGGTGGGGGGGGTCTCTCAGCCCCCAAGGGCAATTTTCATGCAGGAGAGGCCCAGTTCTCCTAGTTTCATACATCTACTGGGAGGCTGGTTCTGAATGTTTTAAAGTGAGTACAGGGACTGCAGTGATGTCCCTGTAAAACCAGGAATCTGTTCAGGGCTTCCTGTGGTTATTTGTCCCTCTCAGAGATCCTGCAGGTTGGCAGGAGCCCTGGGCCTTTCCATCAACTGCCCTTTGGGTCAGTAACCCAGAATCTGCTCCCCGACAGGAGCTGCAGCAGCTCCCACTTCACTTTTCTTCCTCCTTGGAACAAAAAAAATCAAATCCCATTCACCATTTAGAGATTTAAAAAAAAACCCAAGACCTTCTTTTCCAGTTTGACCAACCATCCTCATTTGCATGCTTAGAGCTGTATTCCCAGGAGGAGTCTTGACCTGGTCCCTCTATACACAAATGTTTCTGTCCTTGGACCTTACACCAAAAAGGTTAAATTTGGGTTTGGATTCAATGCTCTTCCACTGAGCATTGAAGGAAGAAAGGATCACAACTCATCCTGTGCTCCTCCAAGGCTGGTGCTGGGGGTAGTTGCTCACAGCACCAGGGCCTGCAAATCCCATTTGCCAGCAAATGACTCGAAGCCGTTCCCTGCGGGATCTGTTGGCCGATGGGCTCCAGTGCAGCCTGGACTGCAGCCAGCTCTGTTTCACAAACCCTCATCTCTGCACATCCTTCTCCTCACTTTGCATAAAGGGAATATTAACATTTCTCCTCAAGGATGAGGAGCTGAAATGAAAAAGCTTCCTAGACAGTAGATGGGTCTGTTGAAGAGGTGCTCCATGGTTTGCTCTCCTTGTGTCCTTGGGATTCAGGATTTTTGACCACAAAGCTCGCTCTTTCAAGTGTATTTATATTTTTCTTTGTATAAACAGGAGTGGAGCATTGGTTCAGTAATCCTCTCCAGGAGACTAGAGGGGAGGGAAAAGTAGAGATACTCAGAGCAGCTGGAAGCATTTGCTTCAGATCAGTATTTTGATTCCTTTTTTCTAGAGAAAACGTGTTCAGCCCCAGCAGTCTGTGGTCCAGCCCTGCACTGTGTTTTGCTGTGCAGGGAGGGAGTTTTAAGGCCCTAAGGGGGTGGCATGGCCTGCTATGAGTTCCCGGGGTCGGTAAATGACAGGGTTGTGTGAGATGTGCAAACTGGGCTTGCAGTCCTGAAAGAAGAGACTCATCCCCTCTAATAAATAAATCCATTAGGTAGATACTGAACTCTGAAGCACTCACCAAAAGCTTTGTGCCACTGTAATTTGCCAAAAAGGGCAAAAATCAAAGGAATGTGTAAGTGAGCAGGAGTCAAAGGAAAGGCCCAGTGATGCTTTGGGGTGTGCATGGCAGCACACTTTACCTCTACCCCCAGATAAATTGCCTTTTTTAATTGCCCCAAAGTGCAGGTAATTTGTAAGCCTGCCTTCACCACTGCTCCCTGGCATCAGGCCCAGATGGGCTGGCAGATCCGGAGAGGAGCTTTTGAGAAAGCATCCTGCCTATAGACCTGAGTGGGCAGCTCAGCCTGTTGATTAGGCTGGGCTTTGGTCGCTGCAAGGCTTTGCAGCTTAGCCTGAGTGGCACAGGCTGTGTATGGAGGGAGCTGTCCTTGGCCTGTGCTGTCAGGAGATGTTCAGCCACGGGGGCTTGGATATGAGGAAAAGGTTCTTCCCAAGGGTGCTGGGCACTGCCCAGGCTCCCCAGGGAATGGTCCCGGCCCCAAGGCTGCCAGAGCTCCAGGAGCGTTTGGACACTGCTCTCAGGGATGCTCAGGGTGGGATTGTTGGGGGGTCTGTGCAGGGACAGGGGCTGCACTGATCATCCCTGAGGTCCCTTCCAGCTCAGGATATTCCAGGATTCTAGTACTTCTCATGGTTACTGGTTATCCCAGGCAGTGTCTCACCTGTGCTAGCACTGGTGTGCAGTGGGAAGGTGCCACACAGGTGTCCTGGCTGTGCTGGGCTGCTCTGAAGGGCAGGGACACCCCAGGCAGGGGACAGGGGAGCAGAGCAGGCCCGGGTGTGTCAGTGGCACCGAGCAGCAGCCGAGCCGGGAGCGGCCACGTGCCAGTGCCAGCCGAGGGCTCTGGCAGGAGTGAGGTGCTGTTAACAGCCATGATTATTAGCAGAGTATTAACCATATGCTGCAGGAGCTGTCTGGCACAGGGGGTTTCTGGCTCGGTGCAGGGTGGGCAGGGGCTTGAGCAGTTACACAGGACCTGCCACTCACTGCTGTGCCCGTGGCTGCTCCCGCTGCACTGCGGCTGTCGCGACTCCAGCCCCGCATCCGGGGGTGGGAGCCAAACTCTTGGCAGCAAACAGGGCTGGAGCAACTCCTGCTGCTCCACTGGAGGATGCTGAAGCCGTGCCCTGCTCCATCCACAAGGCCCAGCACCTGCATTTCCATGATAAAACTCTGAGTATTGTTCAGAGCAAAGCAGTTGTGGAGTTTAAAGTTTGACTTCACAGTGGGCATTTGGGGCTGTAGTGAGGAACGTCTGTCGTGACAGACCTTCTGCTGGCAATGTATTTTGAGTCAAATTCCCTCTTCTCCCCGAATTAACAGCTGGATACTTTCCATGCTACAAAATAGATTTCAGGTTTGGAGTTCAGACCTGAGGTTGGTTCAGCCTGGAGTTCCTCAGGTGGGAGAGGAGAGAGAATGAGCACTGATTTAATTTGAAAAGAGATTCACTTCTAGATGTGCACAATAAATGAGATGCTGCTTGATGCTCCTCATTTCTGGCAAATTCCCTTTCTTCCTTAGGAGTTTGCTGTATGAGGTGTGGGGTCTCTTGCCTATAACCTCCTCAGGGGAGGGTGCAGACATTTGGATCTTCGCATGCTTAGGATTTGCCTCTTTTACCCAGGATGAGATGGAGGGAGAATAAATTCTTTGGGAGGGTGGAAATTGAGCTAGGAGGGATGCAGAAGTTGTTGTCAGCTCTCAGGGAGGCTGGAGATAGGACTAGAAAAACCAAATACAGTGGCTTAAGATAGGGGATTTTACATAACCGTTTAAATCTACATTATTCAAATCTAACAAAAGCCAACTAATGACCCAATTACAACTCCTGAGAGCTCATGCCTGGGTCCCTCCTCAATGCCTGGGTCCCCTGGTAGGTGCCAGCTCTGGTTCATCTCCTCCCTCCCCCGAGTTTATTTTTAAAGCAGCATTTAAAAGCAGAAAGGAAATTTGCAGTGGGTGGATGAACTTTGCCTCTGAGCGACACACGCCAGCGAAGGCACTTCATGTATGACTTGTGCCGGGCTCCTCGGGGCAGCTTCAGCCCACACCACAGTGGAAAAAGAGGCTGGGAGCAAGAAAAAAACCCAAAACACCTCCTGAGGTGGGCAAGTGATAAGTGTGGAGGGGTACCCGGGGTTCCCTGCTCCCCACCACCCTTCTTTGACAGCATGAGGTTGTGTCAGGGGTTGGGATGGAGCTCAGGGAAAGGTTCTTCCCCCCGAGGGTGCTGGGCACTGCCCAGGCTCCCCAGGGAATGGTCCCGGCCCCAAGGCTGCCAGAGCTCCGGGAGCGATGGACTCAGTGATCCCTGTGAGTCCGTTCCAGCTCTGGACATTCCAGGATTCTGTGCTTTAGCATCTCCACTTGCCCTGCTGCAGGAAGGGGTCCATGACTCCTAAATCCCCTGGGGAGGGAGAGCAGGAAGGTGTTGCATCAGCCTCAAAATCTCTCTCCAAGCACTTGGAGGGGGGGACGGGTTTCCCGGGCTGCAGGGGGTGTTTGGGGGTGCTGGACATTGCTGTCCTGGGGGGAGCCCTCCTCCTGTTCTGCAGAAGCAGAAGGTGCTGGGTGCACAATGGAACAAGGCTGTTCCTTTTCTTCACTCGTGTTTGGTGCTCAAACCTTGGGTTTTTCAGCCTCAGCAAGTGCTGAGCAGAAATGCTCATGGAAAGAGCCAGCAGTGACGTTTTCTTAAATTTTTTTGTTTGGTTGGTTGGGTGGGGATTTTTTTGTTTTGTTTTGTATACATGAATGTGCTTTTTGCTGGTCAGCTCATGGTGCATCCCTACCCCCCTGCTCACAGATGCAGACCTGCCCCTTGCCACTTGGCAAAAATGGAGTTTCATCTCAGTCTTCTTCCCTACCTTGAGAGGAGGGGGTGAGCACAGCTAGAGTGGGATCAGCCCCATAAGTTCCATTTTCAGCACTTTAGGAGATGTTTGCAGAACCCCCTCCTGCCCTGCAAGGGGGAGGGGGACATAGGGAAGCCCTGCAACAGTGCAGAGGAAGGCGAGCTGCAGTCTTTGGGGTTTGTTTTTATTTTCTAGCCCAACTTCCTGAGGAAACAAAGCTTATCCGATGGTGGGGCTGCTGGGCCACCCCAAACACCTCGGGAGCCCCTGGGGTGAGCAGCAGCCTCGGGGCACATCCGAGGGGGCCAGGGGGCCGTGGGCAGGCAGGTGAGGGCAGGTGTGTGCAGGCAGCCGGGGTGAACACTTAACGCTGTTTACACCTTCATTTAAATCCGTGGATAAAACACCTACACCCTGTGCATGCATATATATGATCCCAAATTTGTGCTCTTTATGAATGGCAGTTGGTTCCTTAACTGCTCTCTTTGCATCTCTACCACATTAACTGTTTTTTGTTGGGTTTTTTCTCCTCCCCAGCATTTGTGAAAACAAAGCTGGGCAGACGGTTCTGTACAAAGGAATGTTTCTGACCACAGCCAGACATCAGCTATGTCAGGGCATGAAACACTGCCTTTCTGTAGGCTCTTGTGCCATTGCATTGTTTAATCTTCAAAGCATTAAACTTTTGAGTTACTCAGACATTACGAAGCTAAAAATAATAAAAATTCAAATGACTTGGTGGTGAAAGTATCTTGAGTAGAAAAAGGATATTAAAATGTTAATTCACTAAGCGTTTTCCCACCAGTTGTTTTATTGGCTGGAGTTCCATTTGTGTGGAGGAGAATTAGTTTTCTTTTCTGCTGCACGCAGGTGCATGTAAATTATTAAATAGCAGTCTCTGAAACTCTCCCAACTTTTATTAACAATATTTATACAGGTTAGGTGACGAGGTGTGCAGTATTTTTGAGGAAGCTCCTGGCAGGAGTGGCTCAGTTGTGATAATGAAGCTGCAGCAATAGAGCAAACAAGTACCCAGAGCGACCAATTCTCTAAAATACATTAATTTTTAAAATCATGAGTAACTGTATTTGCCCTTGGAGCAGCTTCCTTGCCCCAGGTCCCAGGGCTGTGTCAGGTCCTGGTGCTTCTGGAGCCCCCAAAGCAGCGGGGTGGGAGCTGCTCTATGAGGCTGAGGGCTCATCCTTGAGCCCTTGTCCTGCCCAGGCACTGCACGTGGCTGGAGCTGTGGGATGGGACCGGGGCTCCTGTGGGAGCTGGGATAGGGGGGGATAAAACAGCTGTCGTTATCCTGCTGGCATTTTATGAATGGAGTTGGCCTTTCCTCAGGGCTCACCTGTAGCCAGGGTGAACAATTTTGGGGTGAAACTGTTGGTTTGGATCACAGTAGGGATGCTCCTTGGCTGGTTTCCAGCTGCCTCTGCAGAACCAGGGGTTGTGCAAGTGGGGATGTGTGTGAGAGCAGGGCTGTTCTCACTCCTGTTGCTCCTGAGCCATGGAGCAGGGACACCAGGAAAGGTTTTTGCATCAATAACAGGCTGCCTTCCCTCCTCCCCTCCCCCATTGTGACCCCTTTGCAACAGCACAGTAAAACCAACATACTGAAATCTCTTTTCTCTTCCCTTCTCTCTCATCTCCTTGTTTTTCTAGATGTTTCCCTTGCCAGTGGCTAATGGAAAAAACAGACCCACGACCCTTGCAAGTACTCAGTTTGGAGGATCAGGTACTGTCATCTTACCTTTTTTTCCCCCTTATACCACAATGTTTCTTGCAATAAATTTGTGTTTGCTTCCAGAGATGCCATAGGGGAGGGGGTTCTGTATTTTGGTGATGCATTTTTCTGGTGGTGCTGCTATTTCTCTGGATTGTTTCCTTGTTGCTCCCTGTGTCTCTGGGTGGGCAATGCTGCTCTTGCTGAGCTGTCTCCCACTAAGATGTTGCTGCCTGAGCTGGAGGTTATTGTCCCACTGCTCCAGGAGCCTGGGAGCAGACAGGGCTGGTCTCTAAGCTGCTTAGATGTGAGTGCACTGCTCTGGAAGACTTTTCCTGTTCCCCTCTGAAGATAGGGTAGTGGTGGCTCATTCCTGGTGCACTTTGGGGGTCTGCTTCATGCAGCCCCTCCAGCAGCTCCCTGCTGTTGGGTGGGATCTCAGCATTCCCAAAAGCCCTTGCAAAGCCCTCCAGGGTGCAAAGAGGGGACCAGGGATGCTGACTTCTAAGGGCTTAGGGAGCAGGGCAGCGAGGAGGAGTGGGCTGGAGAAGTGGCTGCTAGTGGAGGCTGAAAGTGTGCTGGTTGGTCTGAGGCTCAGGTGGAGGATTCCTGGATGGTGCTGGGCCAGGGTTTTACTGCCCAGGGAAGCTGCTCTGTGAAGGGCTCACACAGCCCCTGGCATGAGGGAAGTTCAGCTAATTGGCCCTTTTTGCTGATCACTTTGTGGGTGGTTAAAACTCGACCTTTCCCTGCCCTGGGCTGGCTCCAGCTGTGCAGGGAAACTCCTGGCTGTGCTGTGACACTGGGAGACATCCCAGAGACTGGGCTGGGATTTCTGGAGAGCAGCTTTAATGCCCCAGTGGGGCACTGGGGAACCTGCAGCAGTGGGATGGGGGCTCTGCCCTGCCCTGCCCTGCCCTGCTCCTGCCCTCCTGGATCGGGCAAATGTGATGCTCTCAGACTGAGCTGTTTAGCTGTGTGTCAGGATGGTTTTGAGCAAACACTTTGGCGGGGAGGGAAGCTGTTGAGTGGGCGCTGGAGGAAACTGGAGGGGAGAAAAGTCTCAGGTTAACCCAGATGGAAGCTGATCTCTCCAGTGAGTGTTCCTTGTGCTGTTAAAATAATCCACAAAAGACGTGCTACACGCTGGGGGGAGAAGAGCAGTGCAGGAGCTCCCATTAATCCGTTTCCTGCTCAGAGCCTGCCTTGGCTGCCAGGTCTGTGGTGCTGGCCAGGAGCAGAGGCTGGAGCGGGGCCCTGCGGCACAGCCGGACCCCCTCCAGCCCAAACGACACCAAATCTTTGATTCTCCCCCCACCTCTTCTTTTCTTTCGGGTGAGTGAAAGGTAATGTTGACACCACCCTTCCTCTGGGCTGCTGCTCTGAGCCTGACTGGGAGCAGTTCATAAAAACAGAGCACTGATGTTATACAACTGCACTGAGGGACGTTGCACAATCCCTGCTGTCCCAGCCTCGGACACAGCAGAGGCTCCCTCGTTCTGCCACAGGCATCCTGCCTTGGGAATGCAGCTCAGGGCTGGGTGTAGGGCAAGAGCTTTGCTCCAGCAGCAGTTATCCCTTGGTCAGCCATTCTTGGTCTCACCTGGAGATCAGGGGACAAATTTCATCTAAGTGTCAGCTTTGGGACTTCTCCTTGCTCCTGCATCTTTGGCTTTTTGCTGGTGGGGTGAGTAACTGCAGTAAGACATCAGTGAGTTGTGCACAAGGGCTGTGCTCTGCCTGTTAGAAGGATCCAAGGTGTCTGAACAGGGCCCTACAAAATGGCAAGAGGTTGTTCTCAGAGATTGTTGGTTTAGCTTTATTCACTGGTGCAGTCAGGTAGTAATTAGAACTGCAGAATCATGGAAGGCTTTGGGTTGGAAGGGACCTTAAAGCTCATCTTTTTCCACCCCCTGCCATGGCAGGGACACCTCCCACTAGTCCAGGTTGCTCCAAGTCCCTTCCAATCTGGCCTTGGCCATCCCCTGAGGTAGTTCATCCTCCAAGACACAGGCAGTCATCCAGCTCAAAATTTTGTTTGGAGTCATCATTAACCTTGATGTAGTCAGAGGGTGGAGAGCAGATGGTCCTTGAATTTGGGGATCTGGACTTGCAGGGGGAGCAGAGCACCTCACAACCACACTATAACCTGGACCCAGAGCGGATCACCCTAAATCTTGCCATGCAGGAAGGCCTGGGCTGCTTCTTTAATGTGCCACGTGTGTTCCAAGCACTTCTCAGTCAGGGGCCTGGACCAGCAGCAAAGGCAGTGCAGCATTTCCCCTCTGCCTGCAAAGGAGAAGCAAACACTGATTTGTCTGAGTCTTAGCTCGGTGCTGTGCACCACAGTGCCAGGATCTCTTTATTTGGGCTTATTGTGGTAACCTCAAGATAAGAAACTAATGTTGTCTCATGTGCCAGAAATATTGGTGTTTTATCTTTCTGCCCACCCAGGATGGGAGCCTGTCACTGGGTTGGTGTAATTGGGTTGGACGTGGGAATTCATGATTCTCCCCTCTTCTCATCTCTTTGTGGAAGTGCTGGGGCAGTGTGCAGCTTTTCTTCTTTTTCCCCTCCAGAGGAGTTGTTATCTCCAGCCTCTTCTCTTCCCAGGGAAGTAAGGAGAGAAGGGAGCAAAGCACTGACTGATCAGTCCTGGCCGAAATGAGATTCTTGCTTCCAAAGTCTTAACTGGTAAATGAAGGAGCAGAAGCATTTGAAATAGGGAATCCCAGTGACAAAATTGTCCCAAATTCAGAATTTCTTTACCAGATGTGTAGCTAACCATTGGCAGTGCTGGAATCACCATCGCTAGAAGTGTTCAGAACAGGTGTTGATGTGGCACTTGAGGACATGCTTTAGTGGTGAGCATGGTGCTGGGCTGACAGTTGGACTTGAACATCCTAAAGATCTTTTCCAACCTTAACAGTTCTGTTTCTAATAACGGCCCTGGCCAAGCTGCTGGTGGCCGCTTTGCCAGGGGAACCCCTTTTTCTCTCCCAGGCCAGAAAAATTCAAAGTGTTCATGCAAACCCTCCAGCTTCGAGATCCCTTTGCTTTCCTATTTGTCTCCTGCTTTTATTTTAAGCCCTGCCACTGTTTCTCTCATTTCTGTCCTCAAATGCTCCGGGGAGGAACTGGTTTCGCTCCCCCGCTGCATGGACAATTCAGCACCTCCGCTTTGCCTTTTCTTGGCAAGCAGAGACCCAACAATTGCCACAAGGATGGAGCTGACGTCACCCAGCCCATGGCTGCAGCATTTATAGCACATATAGGTCACCGCGGGAAGTTGGTCTTCCTGGGGCTGGGAGCTGCAGCCGGTGTTTTCCAGCATGGGCTGTTTGCTGCCAGGGTTTTATTTTAGCCAGGGTGCTCAGCCCGTGACTGTTTTCTCACTCCTCAAAGGGGTTCACCGTCCCCTCTCCAAAAAGTGTTTGTTACTTGCAGTAGCAAAACATCTCAAAGCATGTCCCCCGTCGTATCGTAGTTCATAAATGACTAATCTGAGCTGCAGCAAGCTCCCTCCCGGTGCTTCATTGAGCCCTGCCTCAAGCAGGAAACCACTGAGGCTGAATTTCACATGGAAATGACCACTTAAATTGACATCGAGGCAGTGGGAGCGGCCAGAGGCAGCAGAGTTGTGCTGTGGCCTCGTGGCTGCTGAGTCCTCGGCAGGGTTGGTGCGTGCTGGCTGCACCTTTGCTCCAGCAAAGGGGTTTGAGCTCTGCAGAGCAGGGAAATAAACCTAAGGCACGTGGTTGTTTGAGGTAAAACATCTCCTGGAGCAGCACACAAGCAGCACTTCCACCTGTGGGTAATGTGGAGGGTGTGCAATCATCTCCCTTCGCATCCCAAATGGTGTGGGGTACCAGGACTGTGGGGTCCTGATGGGATGAGAGCCATGGGGCCTCCTGCTGACAAATTATTCTGCTCTCAACAAGAAAAACCTCCTGATATTTTTTTTTCTTTTCCTCCCCTTTTAAATAAGCAAATTCAGCATTAAGTTCCTTTTCCTTCATGCTTTGTGTCAGCAAAGTGGGTTGGGCTCTTTGCTTGGGCTCTCGGGTGGTTTTGGGAGGGAGAGTCCCCTCCTGGCCCGTGCTGTGATTCCCACCTCCAAAATTCGTTGGGTGCTTCCTTGCTCCTGAGCTGAGGCTCCCTGTGAGGGAATTGCTTTGATCGGGGGAAGTTCATCAAGTCCATCTGAAGCTGGTGAAGCAGGGAGTTTTTCAAAGGGTTACAAGCTGGTGCTTGTAACAAATTTTAAGTTATAGTCTGGTGAACAAAGCAAATGGATTCTCCCTGGAGGGAGCCGAGCCCGGATCCCCTTTGAAACTCGCTTTAAACAGCAGAGAAACTTGGATACCTGTGGCAACAGCACCGAGAGTCATAAATTCTCTGAGAGCTGGGGTTGTCTCTTTAATTGGTGCTATGGGGGAGCTGTTTGAAGGTTTAATTATTTCGAGTGTGCAGGCAGCCCTGTGTTGGGAAGCTCCTAGTGGGATGGGCAGGGTCTGGTGCAGCAGGATGGTGCTGGGTTCCCCTTGGCTCCTGGAGCTGGGTGGTTTGCAGGGACACCATGGCAGCAGAGCTGGGAAGAGCCAAGCACAGCATTTCTGTTGCCATGCTGTCAGCAGTTGAGTCCCAGGCTGCAGAAACCCATTTGCAACTGTTTTCCATAGTGAGGAAAGCAGGATCTTTTATTAGCAAGGCTGTATCACGTTTTCCTACTAACTGCCTCGAGTTCCCACATGTTTTGCTTATGCTGAAGTGGGAGTGCTTGCTATTTTGATGGATGATGAAAGGCAGACATGAGGTGTGCAATATGGGACTTGATATTTAGAACTGGCACTTCCCGTTCAAGTTTGGGATCCGGGCTGCGTGTTTTTGTGGTGTGCCCATGCAAACTGTCACCAAACATACCAAACACAAAGCCACCACAACTGAAAAAGGCAAAGCAGAAAAATTCACTTGCCAGGCCGTTGGTGTGACCGTTTGTTTCAAAGTAAATGTTACTGTTTAGCCATTATCAAAGGAAATCAAAGAAGAGCTGGGGGTGTTCACCTGGAGAAGAGAAGGATCCCGGGAGAGCTCAGAGCCCCTTGCAAGGCCTAAAGGGGCTCCAGGAGAGCTGCAGAGGGACTGGGGACAAGGGATGGAGGGACAGGACACAGGGAATGGCTTCCACTGCTAGAGGGCAGGGCTGGATGGGATATGAGGAAGGAATTGTTCCCTGGGAAGGTGGGGAGGCCCTGGCACAGGGTGCCCAGAGCAGCTGTGGCTGCCCCTGGATCCCTGGCAGTGTCCCAGGCCAGGTTGGACAGGGCTTGGAGCACCCAAGGGGATAGTGGAAGGTGAACATGCCCACAGCAGGTGTTTGGAAGGAGATGAGCTTGAAGGTCTCTTACAACCCAAAAACCATTCTGGGATTCCATGGAAAAGCCTTGCCATGGCAAGGTCCAGCTTGCCAAGCTGTGCAGTCTCATTGCCTCCAAATGCAGCCCCTGCACCTCCCTGCTCTCCAGAGCCTGGAGCCTTTCCGTTGCTGCTGCTGGCAGAGCCCATGGGATGCAGGAGGGTGCTCCAGGTATGGCAGGGACACACCCTTGTGCTGCAGTCCCCACCCTGCTGGTAACAAAGCCTGGACACTCAGTGAGGTTCATCTCCTCTGTGCCGGTCGGGCTTTCTGCTTTGGTTTCTCTTTGCCCTTGGAAAGCTTCTGTTCTCCTCCCTCTCCCCATTCTGCTCCCTGTTTTTCCCGTGGGGCACATCCCATTTACCAGGATATAGAAACAAGGTGCAGAAGAAAAGAGTTGGAGGGCCCAAAAGCTGGGGGTAGGGAGTGCAGGTTGGCAGGAAATAACATGTTTGGGGCAACAAATGGCAGGGGAAGGTCTTCACACCTGTGTGCCTTAATCCAGGGTCACACCCATCTCTGTTCCTCCTGTCCTGGGGTGCATGTTCCTGCTCCCAGGGCTTCCCCACCTGCACAGATGTTTCTCCTGGGCTTTTGCAGTGAGGTTGAAACAGAATTCCAGAATGATTTGGGCCCATCTCATTCCATCTCGTACCATGGGCAGGGGCACCTTCCACTGTCCCAGGTTGCTCCAAGCCCTGTCCAACCTGGCCTTGAAATATGAAGGGCTCTCTCTTTCTTATAATTAATTTTTCCCCTTGAATTTTATTTCAGTATTGGGAGCAAGGGTGTCCTGTCCTGCCAGAGGCACAGCTGGTTTCTAATGGACATATGAGGAGTGAGTCTGGGAAGAGCAGGGAGATGGTGACAGTGCTGTGAGGATGCTCTGGCAGCAGCTCAGGGCTCCTCTAGCAGCTAGGGAGAGGCAAATATAACACAGTCTCTGTCTCAGTGTGTGTTTAACTTGAGGGGTGAAGGATGCATATTTTCAAGGGAAGGTTTTGTGGCGGTTCTTTTGGGATTTCTTTGTTCATCTCCCACCTGGAGAAGAATCCTCCTGACTGGATTTAAGATCTTTAACTGGGAAAGAGTACAGAGAATGCTGGGGGTGTCAGAGCCAAAGCTGTACTGAGATAAGTGA
The DNA here is from genome assembly GCA_013397075.1 of Rhabdornis inornatus. NCBI lineage: Eukaryota > Metazoa > Chordata > Aves > Passeriformes > Rhabdornithidae > Rhabdornis > Rhabdornis inornatus. The sequence goes on from VWZS01004206.1 coordinate 134,508, forward strand.
CAGATTTGTTTAGAAACTGCTAGTTTGCCACAGACCTTGCTTAAGCACAGTTTTAACTTTGCCAGAATTGCTGAACAGTGCAGGGCTCTCTTCCCTTCTCTCTTTCCTCCTCTGGATGAGGCAGTTCCATACCAGTGAGGCTGTACCTCCTCCAGGGGCTCTCATGGGAACAGTTGTGTCTTGGGTAAAAAATCTGAGGGGCTGAGGGAGAGCTGGGCTTGGTGTGCACCTTTTGAAAGAACAGGTACAAGCTCCAGTGCTGGCCTGTCTTTAACAAGAGGAGCTGGTGGGCAGCAAATAGTAAGTAAAGAGAGTAAGTTTCGCTTAGATATTGGGAAGAAATTCTACCCTGTGAGGGTGGGCAGGCCCTGGCACAGCGTGCCCAGAGCAGTTATGGCTGCCCCTGGATCCCTGGCAGTGTCCCAGGCCAGGTTGGACATTGGGGCTTGGAGCAGCCTGGGATAGTGGAAGGTGTCCCTGCCATGGCAGGGGTGGCACTGGATGGGCTGTAAAATCTCTCCTAATCCAAACCATTCTGGGATTCTGTGAATTCCCTCTGACACTGCCCTGTTCTTCAGGACTCTCATCTCCATTCCAAGGTCTTTGATGGTCTCTGGAGGGCAGGACTCTGGGGTTTGGTGCAGCTCTGTCTGAGTTCGCCTCTAATCCTGCCCCAACCCAGGGTTGCTTGAGCAGCACATGTTGGCTCAGCCTTCCATGCTTGTTGTGCCCTTTCCAAAGGGGAGAGATGGCTTTGGAAGGGGCCCAGTAGATCTGGCAAGTGTTGCTGCTGGACCTGGCTGCTGCTAATTTGCAATTCCTCATGCCCTGTGGGGTGCCCTGCTGCAGCACGTGTCCCACGTGTGACCAGCTCCTCGGCCTGGTGCATCTCCATTGTTAATGGTTGTGTGCAGTGACACCCAAACTGCAATTATCAGTAGTATTATTTTTAATTAGAGACAACAAATGGGTGTCTTAAGAGGATAGATTTTACAGAAAGTACTATTTTGTTACTCTGGAGGGCCTCATCTCTCACCTGGCACTACATTCCCCAATGCGCACAACTGAAGGACACTATAAATGTGTCAATATACTATAAATACCTGATTCCTGACTATTGTCTCTGTTGTCTTGATGGCCTGGAGAGGATCCTCCTCACTTCTGCCCAGCCTGAACTCCCTGCTCCAGGTGCAGGATAGAGGGATTCACCCAGGGCCATTTCCATCTGGAAAGGGAGGGAGCCAAGGGGGGAGGCAGTGGTGGGTATAGGGACAACAGAGCTGTCTCAGAGATGTCAAAAAGTTTACCCTCATCAAGAACAAGTCCAGAGGAGGCCACGGAGGTGCTCCAAGGGCTGGAGCCCCTCTGCTCTGGGGACAGGCTGGGAGAGCTGGGGGTGCTCACCTGGAGAAGAGAAGGATCCAGGGAGAGCTGAGAGCCCCTTGCAGGGACTAAAGGGGCTCCCGGAGAGCTGGAGAGGGACTGGGGACAAGGGATGGAGGGACAGGACACAGGGAATGGCTTCCACTGCCAGAGGGCAGGGCTGGATGGGATATTGGGAAGGAATTGTTCCCTGGCAGGGTGGGCAGGCCCTGGCACAGGGTGCCCAGAGCAGCTGTGGCTGCCCCTGGATCCCTGGCAGTGTCCAAGGCCAGGTTGGATGGGGCTTGGAGAAGCTGGGATAATGGAAGGTGTCCCTGCCCATGGCAGGGGTGGAACTCAATGGGCTTTAAGGTCCCTTCCAACTCTAATCATTCTATGGTTCTGTTCTGTCTGCCTGTTGGATTCCCATCTGTGTTGGCTGGGATATCCTGCCCTCTCCCAACACCTCCATGCAGCTGGGAGTGGGGGCACTGAATTGCCCACCAGTCCCTGTGGGGCCAGGACAAGGGCAGTGTCAGGACCGGTTGCTGGGTTTTCCCTGGCACATTCCCAAGCCCAGATGGATCCATGCAGCAGCTTCAACCTGACCAGTTTGGGAAGCCAGGGTGGCAGTGATCCTCTCCTGAGGGGAGGCAGAGGGGCAGGGGCTGAGCTCTGCTCTGGGCCAGGGCCAGGAGGCCAGGAAGGGCTGGAGCTGTGTCAGGGCTTGGCATGGAGCTCAGGGAAAGGTTCTTCCCCCCAAGGGTGCTGGGCACTGCCCAGGCTCCCCAGGGAATGGTCCCAGCCCCAAGGCTGCCAGAGCTCCAGGAGCGTTTGGACACCGCTCTCAGGGATGCTCAGGGTGGGATTGCTGGGGGGTCTGTGCAGGGACAGGGGCTGCACTGATCATCCCTGTGGGATCCATCCCAGGATATTCCAGGATTCTGTGATTTCCTGCTAGTGGGCAGCTCCCAGACCCAAAAACCCCTGGCATGATGTGTTGGCCCGACTGCAGGTTCCTGGTGCTGCTGGTGGAGGGATTGCATTTTAGGAAATCTGAGCTTTTTCAGAGGCTGGTGGCAGGCCTGTGCTCACTTCAGAGCCCCCTCTGCCAGGAGGTCCCCAAATACCTGGCAAGTTTTGATTAGCACATTAACTTAAAACAAATTGAGTTATCCACCCACGGAGGGAAGAGGTGCCGCACTCCTTCTGTGGTGACTTAGAGTTTAATTAATTTTGTTGCCAAATGAGGCATGAAATACAGTTTGAAATACATTGTGGTGCTGCATGTGTAATTGTACAGGGGCCTGGGAGCATGGCTGAGGATCAGGGATCACCTGAGGCAAGCCAGGCATGGAGCTCTCGGCCCCAGAACAGGGCTGTGTGACAGCAGAGAGCCCGTCTGGGGGAACAGACTGTGGACAGAACCCCCACAATGCTCCCCAGGCCAACTCCTCATCACAACAGTGCCCAAAGATGTTATTGGGGTTTTTCTGCCAGAGAATCCAACTCCTGGGCAAGATTCAAACTGGTGGCAGGGTCCCCAAGTGTGTCCTCCCCAGGAGCAGCCACTGTGGCCATTCTGTCTTTGCCATCCAAACATGGATGTGCCTCAGGTTTGGGGGAGGATGGAGGATAGGAGTTTTTCCAGTTGGTTGCAGAGATCCTGGTCTGTCTGTCCCTGTCTTGCAGGGTGGAAGTACATCTGGTCAAACATCAGAAAGGGAAAATCTGAGCCTTTAGAGGAGATTTCTTGGTTCAGCTTTTGAGCGTTTCCGCAGCGGCTGTTTGGATGCTCTTCTCCCTGCCCTGATTAATGTTTCTGGAGGGAAGTTGCCTCCAGTGCCTCACTCTCACAGTAAAGAAGGGAAAGAGGCAGCCCAGGGCTGCCCTCATTTTTTAATCCCGAATTTTTCAATTAACTTTCCAGGTAGCCCAGCTCCAAAGCCAGCAGGGAGAAAAATCTAAAAAACACTGTCCATCTGCCTGTGAACCCTAGGAAGCACATCCCCACCTCCAGAATGACCTCAGGCAATGTCTTCCTCTAAATTTAGCTGGGGATTGCGTCAGGAGTAAGGAGGAGGTGAAGTTAATGTGGCATAAGCTTTTTCTAGCAGGGGAGTTTGCCTGGTTCGACAGGGACTGAAAATAAATAAATGAGCTTCGTATCAGAGCGACTGGGGCCAAGGCTGGGAGGGAGGGCAGCATCCAGCATCCAGGGGTAGGAGGACATGGCTTTTTTCAGACCAAGCAGGGCAAGGGACAGTAATCTATAAACCTTGACTTGTCCTAGCTGGGAATAACCTTCCTGGAAAGTGGGTGATGCTTCCTGTGTCCTGTCTGAGGGCACAGGATGTGGCCAGCAAGCTCCGGAGTCACCTCTGGTGGTGGCATCTGCCTCTCCTGGGGCAGGTTTGGTAGTGGCTGCTGGGCACTGCTCAAAGCAGAGCTGTTCCTCCCCTTCTCAGGGAGTTCTGAAGCATCTTCTGCCCATCCTTCCTTCATCCCTGGCATGAAACTGGTAATGTTCTCCCCCTCCAAAAGCCCTCCAGGTGTGTGTGTGGCATCCCGGGGTGCCCCAGGGGACAACCTGACCCAGAAGAAGCCAAAGTGCTTCAGGACAAGCCTTGGGGTCGCTGGTGTTGCCAATCCCCCTCTTTCTGCCTCATCCTTCAGAAACTGGGGGGACAAATCTCACTTTTGACAAGTGACAAAACCCATCCTGATGGCAGTGAGTGCATGACCTTCCCTGAGAGCGGGGGTGGCCTGGGCCCCTTCTGCTTTCTGGGACGTTTTATTCTGAAGTGATGTGGTCTCCCTTGCAAAGGCTCCTCCTGCCCCGTTAACATTGTTATACAAAGCAGCAGTTTGCCATCTAATTAGGAAAAATACGCACTAACCTCTACCATATGTTGCTCTTCTCCTCGGATTTGCATTTGAAAGTCCAGCTGAATTTCAATGTGAAACTGGATTTTATCCAAATGATGAATGGCCCCAAAAGCTATGGGAAGGTGGATGTGCCTCCCCATCACATATGGTTGGTTGGTTGGTTGGTTGGGGTTTTTTTTGCTTTTTGAAGAAAAAATTTTAAAGCAGGGTTCCTTCATTTCTTGTCCCGTGGTTCAAAGTGGTCACACCTTTCTTCCCAAACTGGATTTGTCTGGCTGTGTGGTCATTCCATGGCGTGTGAGGTGCTGGAGCTCCAGCCTCATGAGGGAGAGGGGTCAGATATACTCTTAACAACTTGTTTTTGGTGGCAGCTCCACTCCTGGCTGTGTCCTGGGCTGAGCCCCCAGCGTGGGCAGCAGGGGAGGGGGGGATTCTGCTCCTCTGCCCTGCTCAGGTGAGACCCCACCTGCAGAGCTGCCCCAGCCCTGGGGAACANTCAGCCCAAACCAGGTGGGTTTCACTATATTTTCCCAGCCCCTCAGGTGGGTTTGTACAGGAGCCCCTCACGTTGCTCCTGGTGTTCCCTGGCTGCAGCTCCCAGGCTGGGGATTGAGGCTTTTTGGTTTTTCACTTCAGTTGGAGCAGTGGCTGCTCCAAGCCCCTTCCCACACAGGGCCGTGCTTTGGGCAGTGCTCCCCAGGTACCAGAGAACAGAAGCAGGGCCTTCACTGCTGCTTGGACTGCTGAAGTTTTGGGAGCCATAGGGTGGCTGAGCTGACGCTGCACATCCCCACAGTCCCTCAGAACTGCCTGCACTTCCCACTTGGCTTGAGGCTGGATTTTTCCCCTTGGCTGAGATCTGTTTAATCTGAGTTAAGCTCTGTGACAAATTCAGCATTACGTTGCTGAGCTGGGTGTGCTCACATGGCTCTTACTGACCTTTTACCTCACCTACCTGGCAAAAAAAGCTCTTAAAAATCACTTCACGTCCTGATTATTTCACATCCTCTGTGAATCTGTCGCTGGAGAGAGGCTTGGGTGCCGGGCTGGCCGTGGTGCTCACAGGGGGAGCTGCTTGCTCCGGGTTTCTGACTTTTGTTCTCCTTTCCCTTCACTCCTTGGAGATCAATTCAATCTGTAAGACAGTTTTTGTTGGGATTTTTTGTTGTGTTAATGCAGCTGAACTAATATGATTACATTTCCAGATTTGGGTAATGGAATAACAAGTCAGGAAGCTTTTTTTTTTTCTTTTTTTTTCTTTTTTTTTAAAGAAAGGAGAACTTGTGTCACTTCCAAACTTCCAAGTCTCCAGTTGGGAAGCTCTTTCCCTTTATCAGTTACTCAGAGATGTTGGGGGCTCTCCATCCCTTTAAGTGTCCAAGACCAGTTGGACAGGGCTTGGAGCAGCCTGTGATAGTGGAAGGTGTCCCTGCCCAGGGCAGGGGTGGAATGAGGTGGGCTTTTCCACCCAAACCATTCCATGATTCCATGTTCTGCTCTTGACACGAGAGCTCCTGGGGGCTGTGGCCATGCAGGGACACCCCAGCCCTGAGTGCTGCACTTTGTGCTCCATGTCCTGGTTGGCCACAAACACAGACAAGTGGCAAACATGTTCTGGGTGCCCAAAAAGATGCATCTTCCCTTTGCCCTGAGAGCTGCCAGGCCAGAGGAGCCATGTCCCTCCCGCAGGGCTGTTCTTGGGGCAGAGGCCCTGGCACACCCACCCTTCCTGGGCCAGTTTCACCAGCATGTTGGCTTTGCTTATCTCTGTGCTTGCTCTCAGGTTCAGAGAAGGGATCTGGAAAACAGCTCAGCCAAAGCATCTCACAATGGCAACTTCCTTTCTAAAAAGAGAAGGATGTTGTGGAGTTGGTGGCTTCCCATTATTTTCCCCAATTTGAGCTTTCTTGCCACTGATCCTGCAGTGTCTGCAGTATCAGAAGGACCCAAAGCTGTTGGAGAGTGTCCAAAGGAGGGACACAGAGCTGGGGAAGGTCTGAGGAGCAGCTGGGGGCACTTGGCTCGTTCAGCTGGAGCAGAGGAGACTGAGGGGAGACTCCTCGGGAGCTGCAGCTCCTCCTGAGGGGAGCCAGAGGGGCAGGGGCTGAGCTCTGCTCTGAGCCAGGGACAGGAGCCCAGGAAGGGCTGGAGCTGTGTCAGGGCCTGGCATGGAGCTCAGGGAAAGGTTCTTCCCCCCGAGGGTGCTGGGCACTGCCCAGGCTCCCCAGGGAATGGTCCCGGCCCCAAGGCTGCCAGAGCTCCAGGAGCGTTTGGACACCGCTCTCAGGGAGGGATTGTTGGGGGGTCTGTGCAGGGACAGGGGCTGGAATGATGATCCCTGAGGGTCCTTTCCAGCTCAGGGTATTTCAGGATTCTGTGATTCTGTGTCAGGTTGTGTGTCCTGCTCTGCTCTGGGATCAGCCTCACTGCTGCTGGAGCTCGCTGTGGCTCAGGATGTCCATGATGTCTCAGAGCCACTTTGTGTCACTGAGCTGCTTCTGCCCCAGGATGGGGTCCTGTCCAGTGGAGCAGAGCAGGAGTCAGGCCGTGGTGTTTTCCCTTTTTGGGAATGCTGTAAGAAGGTAGTGACTCACTTTCCATGGAGCTGATAGTTACCCTGCTCCTGTCTTGGATTTGTGTTGTGTAGCCAACGGGATTATTTATAACTTAGCCAGCATCCCGAGTCTATTGTTTCTGCAAAGAGCAGGAATGACTAGATGACTTCCTGAGATTTTTTTTTTTTGCCACCCCCTCATTTTTTATTTTTTTAAAAATCTGCTTTTCCTTCCAAGTATTATATTTGCCAGTTGGATGCTTTCCCCCCACATCTTCCCCTCCTGATTGTGCATTTGTGCTGCTGACAATCCCACTACCGGTGTTGCTTTAACTCTAAAATCTCTCCCAGGAAAGGCTGGGGGCTGTGCCTCAGGAGGGCTTGGGCACCTTCCCATGGCATGAGGGGCTCTCTGGCCTCGTAAGTGCTGGAGACTGAGGCAGGAGGCTCTGGGTGTACCATTAGTGGGAGGACTCTCAGCTCTGCATCCTGTGGATGCTTTGGGATGGGAGGTGCATCCTAGGAGAAGGGTTAGTCTGGTCTGAGATTGCACCAACGAGCTCTGGTTCAGCCTTGTTGTCTCTGCCTCTCTGAAGGGTCATTTGGGACAATCCAAAGGTATCACCTGAGCCCAGGGATGTGCAGAGCAAAAGCTATCTCCGTCCTGGCACATCCAGCCTTGGGGATGTGGCACTGGTGGGCATGGAATGAGTGGGCTCCTGTCCTGGGGTGTGTGGCTGCTCTCCCCGTGGCAGTGCTCCCATCTGGGCAATGTTTGCCCCAAACCCTGGAGCTCTCCTGGTTCTTGTCCCCCTTCTCTTTGCCCACCCACCTGCTGTTAATTCACTGTTGGTATAATGAAGCCCAGCAGCCATCACCACTTTAATTAATTAATTAAACACTTCCATGGAAATCAGTGGGGAGTGAAGGTGCAAGACAGAGAGAAAGGGCAGGGTAGGTTTGGCAGCTGAGCTGATCAGAACCATTGTGGGGTACCTGCATGTTGAGCTCCCTTGGGGAGCATCCCCAGCACCCCAAGGCTGCTGTCCACAGCTCCTCACCCAAACAGCTCCACTTTGCACCTTCTTGCTTCACCTTCACGCCTGAGACTCCTGATTTGGGTTTGGTTGAGTCCAGTTTTGGCCAAGTGTGGAGTCTCAGTGGTGCCCATCCCAGCTGTGCTCACTTCATGATCTGCTGTAAGGAGCACCTCTGAGGTTGGAGCGGCTGCAAAAGCGCCCGGGGGTGAAACAGCTGAAGGGGAAGAGCCTGGGCTGCCTTGTGGGCAGCACAGACCCTGCTCAGTCCTCTCGGTTTCCATTAGTTCAGAAATCAAAACTTGGGGCTTGTTGAGTGTTAAGCTGGTGTTTCTGGCCAAGGTGCCTCTGCCTGGCCTGTCCCCATCGGTCACCAAGAGCTGCCTCATGTCCCCTCCCCATGGCTCTGGCTCCTTCCCCAGCTGCAGGGAAGCCATGGAAGAGGCTGGAAGTTCTGGTGTTCCCCTTTTCCAGGGCTCATGGCACTGAGGTGTTGCTGTCCCTGCGCTGACTTTCCAGGAACTGCCTGGCTCTGCAGGGAAGCGTGAGGCTGATCCAAGTGGAGTTCTGTCATGCTGGAAACACCACTTCAATATGAGCAGCTTGGAGTGGAAAACGAGTCCTGAATTCTGTCCTGTGGGGTTTTTACATGGTCTTCACAGAATTCCAGACTGGTATGGGCTGAAAGGGACCTCAAAGCTCATCTTGTTCCACCCCCTGCCATGGGCAGGGACACCTCCCACTATCTCAGATTGCTCCAAACCCTGTCCAACCTGGCCTTGGACACTGCCAGGGATCCAGGGGCAGCCACAGCTGCTCTGGGCACCCTGTACCAGGCCCTCCCCACCCTCCCAGGGAACAATTCCTTCCCAATATCCCATCCAGCCCTGCCCTTTAGCAGTGGGAAGCCATTCCCTGTGTCCTGTCCCTCCATGCCTTCTTCATGGCCAGTTTTGCTCTTCCAGGTTTCCTGTGGTGCAGAGTACCAGGTGTGGGCCAGAAACTGGAGGAGTGTCTGTCACCTGAGATCCTGGGCTTGGTGGAGAGATGATGCTCTGAGAAGGGTCTGGGAATTGAGGCATCTCAGGGAAGTGATGTCTGGAGTCCAGAATTCACAGCAAACTTCTGGGGTTTCTCTTTGGTTGCTTGTTTTACTCACCACTGGAGGTTCCTTAGGCCTGGCACATCTCTTGTTTCCTGTGGGAGCTGCTCGTGACACCTTTACAGCCCACAGGTTTGTGCATCCCAGAGGATGCCTGTGCTGGGCTGCTCCTGCTGCTGCTTGCCTTCATTCCTGTGAGGTTTTCTAGCTGCCTGGGCACCCTTGTGCTGGCTCCTTCCCATCCCAAACACTCAGTTATTTGGGGTTTCTCCCTTAGCTGGAGCCTACAGGCACTGAGTGATGTCTTGAGTGAGGTGCTGGTACAATTCCATCCCACCTGGCTCACTGCAGCATTTCCCTGGAGCACTGGCAAAGCTATGTTGAGTGGCACTGAATTCCCAATTCTTGCTGGCCCTCAGGTTCCTTTAAATTAAAGAGCATGGGAAATAAAGCTGAGTGAAAAGATGGGGAGCTCCTCATGGCCAGCAGGACGTGAGCAGGAGCATCTCCCCCAGCTCCCTGCCCTGCCCAGCCCTCCTGGGTCAGCTCAGAAATAGAGAAGAGCCCTTCTCCCCCAGCTTGCTTTGTATTTTTAAAATCATTGTGGTTTTTTGTTCTGTTTTCTTTAAATAATTTTCTAAAAAGTTGAAACCGTAGAACTGGGGTTTTTTTTACCCAAAGAAGAAAACTGAAAGATGGGTGAGACATTGTGGTTTGGAGCACCAGTTGTAAATAAATTTTTGGGTGCTCCAGCATGTCAGGCTTTCCCACCTGGAGAGTGAGTGCTTCTCCCAGGAGCTGTGTTTGTCCACACAGGTCTTCCAGGGATAATCTGTGTCACTGTACTTTGTGCCAATAAAAAGCTGAGCTGGCTCAGCTCTGGGCTCTTCTGCCTCCCTGGCTCTGCCCTCGTTTTTGGGCAAGTCTCTCCATCTGTACAATAGCAGAAAGAGTTTTGTTCCCTGGAGAGGCTTAGAGGTTTAACATTTACAAAATGCTTTGAGATCTGCAGATAAAGCAAAGCCAAACAATAACCAGTGCCCAGGGCTGCCAGAGTAGTCCCCAGGATCACCATGGCAGAGCTGTGCAGGATTGGGTGGAGGTGGCTTTTGTGAGAGGGAAAAACTGCTCCAGCTGCAGCTTTGGTGCTGACCTGGCCTTTAATGGGCTACTGACAAGGAGGTAACAAGAAGATATCATGGAATCACAGAGTGCTTTGGGCTGAAGAGACCTTAGGGATCATCCAGTCCCACCCCCTGCCACGGGCAGGGACACCTTCCACTGTCCCAGGCTGCTCCAAGCCCCATCCAGCCTGGCCTTGAACATTCCCAGGGACCCAGGGGCAGCCACAGCTGCTCTGGGCACCCTGTGCCAGGGCCTGCCCACCCTCATCTGTAGATCAGAGCATGACTGAAGCACTTGGGTGATTTTTTTCCAGGGCTCCCTAGGAACAATCCTGATCTGGAAGAGATGCTGTCCATTTGCTCTTTGCTCTCCAGGCAGCGCTTCATAAACTCCCTGGTAAACCTGATCCACCCCATAAACTTCATTAACTCTCCTTTCACTGCCTGTCCCTGCAGTGAACTCTCCGCAGTCCCCAGACAAAGGCAGGCAGCGGTGGGCAGGACAGGACCGAGGCTCCGGGAGCTGCTCCTCCCTCGCCGGGGCTGGGCTGCAGCGCTCGGCGCACGGAGCGGGGCTCCTCAGTACCAGCGGCTCCGGGAGCATGGCAGCCCAGAAACAGCTGTGTGGGGGTACGTGCTGCTGCCACACATCTGGCAGCGTGGTTTGGGGAAGGGTGGCAGGATGGAGTGTGCAGGGGGGGTTTGTAGTGGGTCGGTTGGGAGTTGTACTCTCGAGGGATCGAGGTGGGCTGTGGAGGGTCAGGCTGGAATTGTAAACGCATCTTCTTCCTCACGTTCTGAGTGCTTTTCGGTGCTGTTGGGCAGGAACTGAGACCCTAAAGCTGCTTGAGGACACCCAGCCCTTTTTGGTGGCAGAAACAGCTCAGCTTTGCTGCCTCCCCACTGTGTGTGCCCAAGTCCCCTAAACCTGTTAGAGCTGTGAGCAGGGCAGGGCTGCAGGACGAGAGGGGACACAGCACAAAGCTCAGGTGCCAGCTGATGGTGTCCTGTGTAGGGTCACCCGTGGTCCCCGTACTGTGAGCCTGTCATTGGCACAGTTAATTGCTGTATTGTTAATTGCTGTGGTGACATGGCCTGGGTGTGGGGTTTCCTTGTCCTACAAGGGGCTCATGGGATGGTTTTTATTTCAGGTGGTTTTAGATATGAATCAAACAAGGCACAGCTCCCTGGAGGGGGTCTGGCTTTGATTGCTGTGACTTATACATGTGGAGTTGTAACTTAAGAGGAACCATTTCATCTGAATCGCTGCACATGGTGCCTGCTTTGAACTGGGCTGGGGTACAGGGACACCTTGGGAAACCTGCACCTCTGAGTTTTAAATAAGCATGGGCTTGTGTGTAGGTGAGGCAGCATCCTGGCTGCAGACAGGGCTCTCTCTGGGATGCCAGGGAGCAGCTGAACAGCTTTGGGATGCTGCAAGATCAGTGGAATTGCAGGGTGGACAGAGCCATGCAAGCCCAGGAGCAGGTTCACATGAGCACTCTGGGATACTGGAAGGTGTCCCTGCCCGTGGCAGGGGATGAAACAAGATGGTCTTTAAGGTCCCTTCCAACCCAGAAAATTGTGGGACTCTGTGAGAGAGTTAAAGCCCAAGGTGAGCAGATGTTGGTGTGTGCTCCTTGCCCTGATCACAGCAGCATGAGCCAGAGCTGGATGAACAACCCTAGAGTGTGGTGGATCCTGGGCACCAGAGAGATTGCTAACAGCTTATTTCCCCTTGATTCTGTTGGGAAATGAGGGTTCTGATGGGAGCAGTCAGGGCAGTTTGTCCCCTCCAGCCTGTCCCTGCTCCCTGTGCCATGGTGGCACCGGCGCTGGGGCTCCGAGAGGCGAAGGTGTGGGGCTGTGGTTTTGCAAACCAGCTGCCATCTAAGATCTTCCTCTTCCCATCCATCCTGGCCTGCCCCATCTTGGGAGCTTCTGCGGCACGTTGTGCTCCAAATGGGGAACTGATTTTTTTGGGTTTCCTGCTGCCTTACATGTTCAGCAGCCCCTGGAAAGTCCAGCAAGCCCAGAACTCATTCAAGAGATATGCAGGGTCCTTTCCTCCCACAGCAGCCAGTGCTGCCGTGCCCTGAGCCTCTCATGAACCTGGTTCAGTGAGGATCTGCAGGAAGCTTTGTCAGGGGCCAGCATGGCCCTGAGTGTCCCCAGAGCATAGGGGGGAGCTGCCAGCAGAACTCACGTGCTGGAGGCAGTCCAGGGATTTGGGGATGACTTTGGTCCTTGTTTTCCTTGCAGCACTAGGCTGGGAATGGAGTTTTTGTGTTGGCTTTTTTTTTCCCATTCTCATTTTTATACATATAATTTTTTTTAATTTCAAACTTGCATTTGAAAATGCAGCCACTTTCCTTTGAGACAGCAGCTTCTCATCCACAGTGATGAGCTCAGCTCTTACCATCCCAGCAAACTGCAGCTCCAGGTTTTTAACTACTGCAGTTCTTTTTGTTCATGTAGGAAAACATTTCTTTGAGCTTCTCATAGTTAAAAGAAAGCAATCTTTGAGTAAAATATCAGAGGAGCTTGTAAATGGTCAATTTTCCTAGACAGTTGTATTAGGATTCCTGATAAGGAGTGTTAGTGCTTGGCTTGACAAAAGTACCAAAAATCGAAGCCTCATGTAGAGGAGACACAGACAAGATAATCTAATGTGTCTCTTTTCGTCTCTAGCTTGTTCTGAGCAGCAGAGAGCCCTGGAAGGGCTGGTGTGGGCTGGGAGGCCAGGCTGATGCTGCTGTGGGTTTGCCACGCTGGCTGTGGAGCAGGGAGGGGAAACTGCCTCAGTTCTCTGGGGCTTCCAAGGGGCTGGGCAGTGGGGTTTTTTCAGAGCATTTTTTGTTGCCCAGCACAAGGGATGAGACGAAGGAGCACCAGTTCCTGCCAGCTGCTGTTGAGTGATGCCAAAGTTGCACCCAGGAAATGGTTTAAAATGTGCAGGCAGGAGAAGGGTGCTGGCTAGTCCTGGGAAAGAGGAGCATCCGTGCTACTCATTGAGTGCCATCTGCTGGCACCTCACCCGTGCCACTGTTTGCCCAGGGACAGTGTGGGTGAGGTGTGGGGACACAGTGGGTGCCCAGCCTGAAGGGGTGGTGAGGATGGGCTCCCTCTGCTCCTTCAGCCCTGCACTCCCTGCCCCTCATAGAGCAGGAGGAGCCCAGCAGCACCTGGAGGGTGGCACATCCCAGCCAGAGCTGGTGCCACCATGACCCATCACACACAGACTGGATCCAGGCTGCCCTTGGCTCTGTCCTGTCCTCTTCCTGGAGCTGTCCTGGGCACTTCTCTACATCCCAAACCAGGTGACACATTCAGATTTATAAAACCTTCCTCCCCAGCATCTCGGTGCCATAATCCCTCCACCAATGTTTGGGCACTGCTTGGAGATGTGTGTTGGGAGCTGGATTTGGGGACAAGGGCACGAGGGGCTGGAGCAACTTTTGGTGTCTCCTGAGCAGTGTGTGGTGAACAAAGTCTCAAGGGCTGATTAACAGCCTAAACCCACAGTGCTATGCATCAGTGACTCCTGCTAAGGTCATGAGGGCTGATAGCCCTGCCCCATACACACCAAAAGCCTTGGTAGCCTTAAAGCTGATGGGTTGGGATTTGTCTTCAGGTAAACTATTCCTGTGACTTGTCCTTTTGGCTTTAGGGCTACCAGGGGAATTTAGGGCATGGGGTATGGTTATACAAAGATGCGGATCCTTTCAGGGCACGGGACAAGTGAACATCTTGAAGTGTTTATGTTTAAAGAGGGGGAAAAAGAGTTGTGGTTCATGGAAATGGTGCTTTGTAGGAGCAAGTGGATTGAATTCAGCCCTTTTTAATGCAATTTAAATAATCGATGGTCCATTCAATTACAGAAATATTTGGCAGAGCTCTAAATAGGTCACATCTGTCTTTAAATTGTTCTTCAGGTAAATACCTCACTGTGTGGTGTCACATGGACCAAATTCTGTGAGAGCTGCTGTCTGGGAGGAAGAACTCCTTGGCTGTACATGCAGTTATCCTCAAAACTCTGCATCTGGTGTGCTCTGACCCATGGATTTGCTTTAGGGATTCCTTAGGAAGCCTGGCTTGTATATTTTGGGTATATCCAGCTCCTGAAGTCTGCAGCCCTGAGGTTGCTGGCTGTAACTGGACATGGCCAGGGGCTTTCTTGGCAGCTTCTGTGTTGCTCTCGGGGGCCAGGATGGAATCCTGAGCCCGCTATGCCCCAGGAATGCTCAGCTTGGGAAAGGGGAAAACAAAAACACCGACTTTTGTTGTGGTGACCAGAGCCTGGAGGTTACTCTCGAGCAGGAGCCAGGGCTGAGGGAGAGAGGCAGGTGGTGCTGAGAACACTTTGTTTGGGAAAGTTTTCCTCATTGTGTCCAACAATTCTTCTGAGATGATCCTTCCTGTGGGCTGAATCATCGTCTGGGCCAGTGCTGGCTCTCGGCATCCTGCGCCCTTGGGGCATCCACAGGGCCCCAGCATCCCGCAGGATCACAGCCCCTGGGCTTGGAATGACCATCCCTGGCTGTCTTCTCATCCCTTTGGGGTCTGTTTTTCCCAAGGAAGATCGCAGGAACTCGTGCATTAGTGCACAAATCATTCCCCACCATCCCTCTCCCTGCTGAGAGAAGGCTCACAAACAAACTGCCAAGGCCACCCTGGTGGGGTGTACGTGTGTTTGGCCACTTCCCCGTGAAATTTCCACATTATTTGGAAGCCATCCTTAATTTGTCTAATTTTTAACAGCCCCTGGCCTCCCTACCTGTAGGGCTGCAGCAGTGCAGGGCTGGGAGGGCTCACGTACACACGCTGGCACTGCCTGCCTGTTTGATCTCAAATGCCTCTCTGGCAAACTTCTGGGGGTTTTTTTGGTCACTTGTAAGTAAACAAGCTTCTGTCCCCATTAGTCTTCTTGGTGAGTAATGGAAACCAAGTGGGAGAAGATTTCTGTTCCCCAGTGTTCCGGTTGCATCTCTGTGGCTGTAATTTGATTTTACATTGCAAATTAAACAATACTTGGAAAGATGCAAATCAGAGCGGAAATAGAGGTGGGTGCTGCTCAGTGGAGTAAGTGGGGTTGTTGCAGCTCCTCTGAGCATCTGTGGGGGTGTGCAAAACAACCCATGGCCTGAGGAACATGAGAGGTCACAGAGAGTGTCCCAAGGGACCCAGTGTGTTTCAGTCCTCGCTGCCTTCAGGCTGCTGAGTTCCCTTGCTCGCTCAGCAAAATGAGTTTTCTCCCTTTGGACAGCAATCCACGTGTGAGTGTGGACTGTCTGCGCCTGTCTGAGTGTGCAACTCTGTGGTACAATAAATGACCTGGAAAAACCAGGATGTGGATTTCACTCAGGCTTCTCCCTGAAGCTTTCCGTTTAATGGAATATAACCCCTGGTTTTGGGAATAACCATGTATCTACTGAATTTCAGTTGTTTTCTGGTAGCATATGTGTTGACTGCATGTGAGGCAGAAACAGGGAAGGTTCTCCACAGGGCTGTCTGTGCATTTATGGGAGAATGGTTCAAGAACAGCCCTGGGGAGAAGGATTTGGGGTGTTGGTGGGTGAGAGGCTCAACCTGACCCCAGAAACCCCCCCTGTGCTGGGCTGAGCCCCCAGCGTGGGCAGCAGGGGAGGGGGGGATTCTGCTCCTCTGCCCCGCTCAGGTGAGACCCCACCTGCAGAGCTGCCCCAGCCCTGGGGAACAGCAGCAGGAGGACGAGGAGCTGCTGGAGCCAGGCCAGAGGAGGCCACGGAGATGCTCCAAGGGCTGGAGCCCCTCTGCTCTGGGGACAGGCTGGGAGAGCTGGGGGTGCTCATCTGGAGAAGAGGAGGACCCAGGGAGAGCTGAGAGCCCCTTGCAGGGTCTAAAGGGGCTCCAGGAGAGCTGGAGAGGGACTGGGGACAAGGGATGGAGGGACAGGACACAGGGAATGGCTTCCACTGCCAGAGGGCAGGGCTGGATGGGATATTGGGAAGGAATTGTTCCCTGGGAGGGTGGGCAGGCCCTGGCACAGGGTGCCCAGAGCAGCTGTGGCTGTCCCTGGATCCCTGGAAGTGTCCCAGGCCAGGTTGGACAGGGTTTGGAGCAGCCTGGGACAGTGGAAGGTGTCCTTGCCCATGGCAGGGGTGGCACTGGATGAGCTTTAAGGTCCCTTCCAACCCAAACCTCTCCGTGATTCGATAATGACAGACATTGTGCTCTGTGACACCCAGCTGCAAAGGGGGTACCACAGGGTCAGGTCTGGGCCACCTCTTTGTTGTTCTGCAGGGTTGGGTTTATCCCAGGCTGCTTCCAGAGCTTTGGGACATCCCCTTGTGCTCTCCCAGCCACCATGGTCTCTGTCATCCACCGTGTCACAGTGCAGTGGCACTGCAGGGCTGGCCAGCGTGGCTGTGGGGTCCTCACTGTCACCTCACACTGCGTCTGTTTCCATCTGTACGGAGGGAGCAGAGCTGCCCCTCCAAAACACGACAGATCTGAGGGACAGCAAAGAAAAGCAGCTCCTCTGACACCTGTTGTGGGTCTGACTCAGGCCAGTGTTATTCTTGGTCCATTTCCCTGCACTTTTGTCCCTTGGACCCTCCTTGACATCCTGCTTCTTGCAGGGCTGTCAGGCTGGGATGGAGGCTGGTGATGAGGGACATGGAGAGGTTTGTCGTGGAGAGGCTGGGGACAAGGGACACAGTGGGTTCATCCCTCAGGCAGATGACCTTTAGGAAGCCCTGACTGTGTTATCCTCCATCCCCTTCTCCTGCTGCTCCTTTGTGCTCGTGTTTGGTCACTGCTGGCCTTTGTTTTTACAGCTGGGGGAAGTGTTTTGAGCTTTAAAGTTTATTTTCTTCCCTCTGGTTGTCGTCACAGGTTTGTTTTCTTTCTCCGTGTGGCATCTTGCTGTCTCTCCCAGGGGCTGGGAGAGGGACTGGCTGCTGCTCTTGGGGCGTTTGTGCTGGAGGGAGCAGGATCTTCCCTGCATTTGGGAGGCCCAAAAGCTTCTCTGCCTTCACTTCTGTCACTGGATTTTTATCACAGAGTACCAGAATGGCTTGGGCTGAAAGGGACATTAAAACCCATCCCATCCCCTGCCATGGCCAGGGACACCTTCCACTATCCCAGGCTGCTCCAAGCCCCAGTGTCCAACCTGGCCTTGGACACTCCCAGGGATCCAGGGGCAGCCACAGCTGCTCTGGGCACCCTGTGCCAGGGCCTCCCCCCCCTCACAGGGAACAATTCCTTCCTCATATCCCATCCAGCCCTGCCCTCTGGCAGTGGGAGCCATTCCCTGTGTCCTGTCCCTCCATCCCTTGTCCCCAGTCCCTCTGCAGCTCTCCCGGAGCCCCTTCAGGCCCTGCAAGGGGCTCTGAGCTCTCCCTGGATCCTTCTCCTCTCCAGGTGAGCACCCCCAGCTCTCCCAGCCTGTCCCCAGAGCAGAGGGGCTCCAGCCCTTGGAGCATCTCCGTGGCCTCCTCTGGCCTGGCTCCAGCAGCTCCACGTCCTCCTGCTGCTGTTCCCCAGGGCTGGGGCAGCTCTGCAGGTGGGGTCTCACCTGAGCGGGGCAGAGGAGCAGAATCCCCCCCTCCCCTGCTGCCCACGCTGGGGGCTCAGCCCAGCACAGGGGGGGTTTCTGGGGTCAGTGCCCGTGGCCGGGGCAGGTTGAGCCTCTCACCCACCAACACCCCAAATCCTTCTCTCCATCCATCCATCCATCCATCCATCCATCCATCCATCCATCCATCCATCCCCATTTTTTTAGTTTAATAAATCCCGTCTAGTCTGACCCATCCTTCAGGAGGGGCACAGCCCAACAGTTTTCACTACTGGTGTGGACCTTGGCACCCTAGCTCAGATCCTTGGCCATCTTCTAGACACAGGAGATGGTGGCTGTGCCACCATTGGCACCCTATGCAGTTGTTTTGCAAAGCCTTGATGATACTTGGGCTGGCCCAAGTCATTAATTTCCTTAGTGATGGCTTAAAGGCAAGCTTTGATTTTGATTACTATAAAATCACTCCCTAAAATGCAGTGGGGACCTTCCTTTACATCTGCAAATATGACTTGTGTCTAAAGTGAGGGATGGCTGAATTTGCTGGTTGGGTTTTGTTGGTTTTTTCCGAAACTTCCTCACTCCTGTGCTGGGCACTGGTTTATACATTTATTATTGCGTGTAATTATTACTGTTTATGCACATGGTGGAATTGTTAGGGTGTCCTGAGCAGGGACAGGAGTTGGACTCAGTGATCCTTGTGGATCCCTTCCAGCTCAGGACAGGATTCTGTTTCTGGGATGCCGCACCAGCACCCCCAAAACCAGCCCAGGGGCTGCCTTGCAGCCTGCCTTGTCCCTTGAGAGCAGTTTCAGTGGTACCAGAGCATCTTTCAAAAGACCAGGAGGTGCTAAAGTTCTTCATTGACTCTTTCCCCCTTCTTTCTGGCTTTGTTTGGTTTTGGTGTAGGTTCAATTTCTCCCCATAGTTATCCCTCATAGAAAGCCAGTGGGGAATGCATCATTTTTCCCCATTTCTTCCCTTGTTCTCTCATATTTTTCTCCAACCTCAAACATTTCCTAAGCCCCATCTGTGTGTGTGCAGAAACTGCTGAACTGGAATACAGTGCAGGAGATGCCAAGCAGATGCTGAGCAGAGGAATTAACAATCACCAAAGTGGTCGCATCAGCTTTTTGAAGTAAAAAATTATCCCTGAGTGCACATTTGGGGATGGGGCGGCAGCAGCAGGTGCTTCTCTGAGTCAGGGGGGTGTGTGGGGTGGATGTTGTGGCTTTGGGTTCTGAGTTCGTTCATCATCACAAAGATAAAGGGGCAGAATCTGCCTCAGAAATGGTGCAGGGATCTGTGAGTTCAATGTGGGTGCTGTTGAGTGTCCCCCCTTGGGGTGCCTGGTCTGGGGATGGTGTCACTGGGCTCTCCTGCTCCAGAGCATCTGTTTATGGAGTCCTGGAATGTCCTGAGCTGGGAAGGACCCACGGAGATCATCCCTGAGAGCGGTGTCCAAACGCTCCTGGAGCTCTGGCAGCCTTGGGGCCGGGACCATTCCCTGGGGAGCCTGGGCAGTGCCCAGCACCCTTGGGGGGAAGAACCTTTCCCTGAGCTCCATGCCAAGCCCTGACACAGCTCCAGCCCTTCCTGGGCTCCTGTCCCAGAGGGAAATGCCACCTGGCCCATTTGATGCCCCTGGACGGGTCAGGAAGTGGCAGCACATTCCAGCCGCCTTCCATGGACAGGGACACCTTCCACTATCCCAGGCTGCTCCAAGCCCCGAGCAACCTGGCCTTGGACTCTTCCAGGGCAGCAGAACAGCTGAGCCTCACTGTCCCAATCTGTCAGTTTTGGTCCAACCTCAAATTTCAAGGCAGTGAAAGAGATAAAACATCCCCTGACCTGCCCCATGAGCAGAGCCCTCCAGGGTGGCATTGCCAGGGACCTCGTGCTGCCCTCCAGGTGTTCAGAGTGAATTTTTTATTCCCCGCTCCCCACCCCTTATTTTTATTTTCATTGTTTTGTCGTGCACCGGGAAAAGGAAGTGAGCAAATTGTATGGTCCCCTCCACAATCGACGTCCTGTAAACAGCTCCCGGCTGCCTTCCACTCACAGCTGTTTTTTCCTATTTGGGGGTGGATGGGGCTGGTAAATAAACAGGAATTCTGGGAGCTGCTTCCAGCACCCCCTTTTTCCTTGCAGGGGCTGTGCCAGCTCCTCAGAGCCTTTTCTGGGGGGTGCCCAGCTGTGTTGTTCCTCACCAAGTGGAGCCAACTCTCATCAGGAAAAACAACTTTGCTGGTTTTCCTGGGACTAAAGCTAATTACTAGTCGACTAATTTTATTGATTTCCAATCCCTTTTAGCAGAGATTTTGCTGTGGGGCTGATTGCCAGAGCGATTAGCACACAAAGCTGCTTAATTTGGAAGTGTTTATCAAGTAGCCTTCTGTCACCTCTGCTTCAAATCAAATTATGGTGGCATCGGTGGCCCTGCCTGTGGTGGCCCTGCCTGTGGCGGCTTGTGCTGTCCCACCCCCGAGGGAGGCAGGTGGGGAGCAGGGCTTCTCTGGGTTAAATAATCGTGGCAGGGGGTTTGGAACTAGATGATCTTTAAGGCTTCTTCCCAGCCAAACCATTCCATGGATCTATCTCATGAGCTTGAAAAGCTGCTGGCTGTGGGGTTTTACTCCCAGCTGCCATCACATCCTTGTCCTGCTCCAACCCTTGGGCACTGCTGCAGCTGCAGAGCTGAATTTCCTTCCTGGCCCTCAAATCCCCACCATGGGCACTGTGTGGTCTCTCTTTAGGATGGAAGATGCACCTTCGTGGCAGCTACAGTTGCTTCCAAAACTCCTCCAGCAACAGAGAGATTCGGCCTAAATATTTTTAATAGAATTAAAAAAAAAAAAAGCTTGGCCCAGTCGTTTTGCTGGAATCAGATTAGGGAGGGCAGATTGTGGAGGCCAGGGGGAGGGAGAGGCTCAGCCTGGCTAAGTCACAGCTCCAGCAGCACAGGAACCCCAGCAGTGTCCCCCAGTGTCACCCCTGAGGCTGCTGACAGGGTCCCTCACTGCCTCCTCCTCCTCCTGACAAGTGAAAACCAGGTGTGTTTGTGACATTTTGAGTCATGGGAAGAAGTCCCAGAAATTCCTCCCTGGGAAGGTGGTGAGGCCCTGGCACAGGGTGCCCAGAGCAGCTGTGGCTGCCCCTGGATCCCTGGCAGTGTCCAAGGCCAGGTTGGACACTGGGGCTTGGAGCAGCCTGGGACAGTGGAAGGTGTCCCTGCCATGGCAGGGGTGGGACTGGATGGGCTTTAAGGTCCCTCCCAACCCAAACCATTCTGTGATTTGAGCCTGCAGTGCTGCAGCTTTCCAGCAGTGCACATTTTCCTCAGGGTATCCCTTGGTACAGGATTTAAGAGCAAAAACTCTGTATTTGCTTTACAAATAGTATCTGAGAAGGTTCAGGAGCAAAATATCCCATTCTCCGTCCCTGCATGTCCTCTGGATCTGGGTGATGGCTGCACACCCCTTGAGCTTTGCTTTGAGCAAAGCAATTGTTATGGACTGAGCTTGTTATAAAAGACCTTTCACAGAATCCTGGAATATCCTGAGTTGGAAGGGACACACAAGGACCATTGAGTCCAGCTCCTGGCCCTGTCCCATTCACACAAAGGCCATAGGTTATGGGGTCCTTGGCTGTGTCCAGGTGGTCAGAGCTGACTGCAGAGCCACATTCCCTCCCACACCACATCCAAGTGCTGTGCTCAGACTGGAGCCTTCAGAGCTCAAGGACCAGCCCCTGCGCCCAGATAGGTTTGGGGGCTGTGGTTTTGAAACCAAGGCAGCCTCTCTTGGCACAGCATTTTTAGCTTCTGTGGATGGCAGCTGGAAGGCACAGGCTGGGAACTGAGCAGGAGGGATGTGGGATGGATCACAAAACCCTGCTCCCTTTTAATGCCTTTACATAGAATCCTGGAATAGTTTGGGGTGGAGGGACATTAAAGCCCATCCAGTGCCACCCCCTGCCATGGCAGGGACACCTTCCACTGTCCCAGGCTGCTCCAAGCCCCAATGTCCAACCTGGCCTTGGACACTCCCAGGGATCCAGGGGCAGCCACAGCTGCTCTGGGCACCCTGTGCCAGGGCTTCCCCACTCTCACAGGGGAGAATTTCCTCCCAATATCTGAAGTAAATCTGTCCTCCTTTAGGTAAAACAGTTCTCCTTTCCTATCACTCTCCTGTGTTTTCTTGTGGGAGTTGTGTGTCCAAAGTGGTTCAATTCCTCCTGGATGGGAAGAGCTCTCAGTGCTCTGTGTCACTGGACACTTGTCCATAGCCCTTACTAGTGTTCATTGCTGCACTTGGGATGGTTTTTCTGAGCCTAAATGTGGTTAAATTATTTTTATCCCTGCTGAAGCTTAGGACAGCTCTTGTCTATCAGCTCTTCTTGGCTGTGGCAGGAAAACTGTGAGGAAAAAAAAATGACTGTCTGACAGCTACATCTTATTCTATTAGTATGTTTTAATTAGAACATGAGCAAGAAATGTGTTATGAATATTCATGCTCAGGGTTATTAAAATGCACAATTAATCTGTACTCAGTTTAATAACTGTATTAATGGCGAGAGGAGGCAGCTCCTATTTTTGTCATTTCTCAATTGGATAGTGTTCCTTAACTTGGGTAGTTGGGAAATGGGGTTATTTTAAAATCAGGTTGTCTCCTGCCGATAGCATGGGCACGTGGGCATCTCCAAAACTCGCATATCTCGCAGTGGGAGAGCACTGGAAGGGTGGCAAAGCCAAGCCCTGCCAGGATGGAGCTCCCTAGTGCAGACAGAATTCAGCTCAGTGCTATGGGAGTTTTCAGTCACAGAATCACAAAATCCCAGAATTCTGTTTGGGCTTGGGAGAGACCTTAAAGCTCATCCTGTCCCCCCCTGCCCTGGCAGGGACACCTCCCACTGTCCCAGGCTGCTCCAAGCCCCAGTGTCCAACCTGGCCTTGGACACTCCCAGGGATCCAGGGGCAGCCACAGCTGCTCTGGGCACCCTGTGCCAGGGCCTCCCCCCCCTCACAGGGAACAATTCCTTCCTCATATCCCATCCAGCCCTGCCCTCTGGCAATGGAAGCCATTCCCTGTGTCCTGTCCCTCCATCCCTTGTCCCCAGTCCCTCTCCAGCTCTCCTGGAGCCCCTTTAGGCCCTGCAAGGGGCTCTGAGCTCTCCCTGGATCCTTCTCTTCTCCAGGTGAGCACCCCCAGCTCTCCCAGCCTGTCCCCAGAGCAGAGGGGCTCCAGCCCTTGGAGCATCTCCGTGGCCCTTTGGACATGATCTCTCTTTGGTGACTTGGATTTATGATTTTTTTTTGCCAGCACTGTGGGTGTTTTAAGGCAGCAGATCTGTCTGCAAATATGGATGGGGCAGTTGGGGTCCAGAATATTCTCATGGGATCTCCGTCTCACCTGTGGCAGCTCCTGGCCAATGCCCAGAGGCAGGAAACACATTCCCAGGTGCCCCAAGGTGCTTCTGACCCTTCCCTGGGCACTTGGGTCACCTCTACAGCTGCTGGGGTGCCCTTGGATGAGTCCTGGGGCTGCTGAGCCATGTCCTTCCCACCCAGCTTCCCTGTCTTTTTCTCCTTCCCCTTCCTGTCCCTCCACTCGTGTCCAGCCTGGCTGCTCGTGCTCCCAGAGCCAGGATGTGTGACCATGGTTGGGTGACACCGTGTCCGGAGGCTTTGTGCTCTGAGAGGAGCAAATCCTGCTGATGGGAGCTTTTCCAGACACACCTGCCCATGGCCAAACACAGGGATTTTGCAGGGCTGGCTGAGGGCATTTGCTGCCGGGTTGTAGATCCTTAGGAATATGAAGGGAGGGAAGAGTGGGCTGGCAGGGAATGTAGGACAGATGCCAGACGCTGAAAGAGGGCAGTCTGCTTTTTCCTGGCTTCATCCCAGAAATCCCTGAATTCCTAAAACACCTGCAGGTGTTGAAAATAGGGAGATGTTTGCTGGCACCTTTCAAGCCATTGGCTGCAGCCTGGGGAAGGTGCAAGACTTTATTTTCCAGGAGACATCAGGCAGAGCTGGCATGGGCCCCTTCAGAGGTGCTTCCAGAACCCTGGGATACTTTTTGCTGCTTTGGTGCGAGAGTGGAACCTCACTTCACCTTGGCAACCAGAGGAACTGCCTGGAGGGTACAAGAGACCGTCTGGGTTTCCCCAGGGGTTATAGAATCCCGGAATCCCAGACTGGTTTAGGTTGGGAGGGACCTCAAAGCCCATCCAGTGCCACCCCTGCCATGGGCAGGGACACCTCCCACTGTCCCAGGCTGCTCCAAGCCCCAGTGTCCAACCTGGCCTTGGGCACTGCCAGGGATCCAGGGGCAGCCACAGCTGCTCTGGGCACCCTGTGCCAGGGCCTGCCCACCCTCCCAGGGAGGAATTTCTTCCTGAAAAAACAAGGGTTGGTTTGCTGTGATCCCATTTGGGGTCGCAAAGGGGCCAAGGAGGGGTTGGGGACCTGGCCATGCTCTGGATGAGTGGCTCATCCTCTGCAGTCACTGAGAGCACTCGGGTTTGGCTCCTTTCCAGGGTCTCTGCCATAGTGATGGCACCACAGGGTGCAGCAGCTTGTGCCAGGGGTTTGTCCTTGTCTAGGGGATGTGTGACCCTCAGCCTATGCCCCCTGTGCCGCTCACTGTCTCCTCTCCCTCCTTCCTTGGGGTGATTGGGCAAGGATTCACTTTTATTTTTCAGGTATTTTGGCACAGAATGCCAGAATGGGTGAGGCTGGAAGGACCGTGGTGGCTCATCTGGTCCCATCTCCCTGCTCAAGTGCAGGGTACAGGATTGTGTCCAGACTGTTTTGGCATAACTCAAGAGAATATCTGAAGGTTCTTGAATATCTGAAGGGACATTCAAGGGAGGAAGACTCAACAGCCTGGGGAAAATTTCCCTGGACTTCAGGCACCCTGCCTTGCTCCAGAGCTCACTGAGCATCCTCTCCAGATGTATTCTGGCCTGGGAATGCTGCTCAGTGGGGTGGTGGCAGGACCCAGGGCTCTGTGAGAGGTCAGGGTGATCCAGGGTGACCCAAGACCCCCAAAGCCCATCCTGAGTGGGGCAGGGGTGGATGTGAAGGTCTGGACCCCCACGCCTTGGCTTCCCCTCTGCCTCTCGAGCTCTTCATGGGGACTGTGGTGCTGCAGTCCTTGTCCTTCCAGCCCAAAGGAACCACTTTTCCAAGGATGTCCAAGGCTGCTGATCCTGCTCATGTCTTCTCCCCGACCCTTGGGGAGCTTTAAAACCACCCGTGACAGCAAAATTACTCAAAGGAGTGTTTCTGCCTCCTGCCTCGCTGGGGTTTGCAGGGATTGCAGATGAATTGCTTTGGAAAAACACATTAGCAAAGCAAAAGTTTATTCTAGGAAGTAGGAGGTGGGAGAATTGGCAGTAATTCTCCCTAGTATCCAAGGTATTATTAGAGGCTTATCCCTGCTCTGCACAGTAATCACATTGGAAATTTTTGATTAGAAAACAAAATCTAAATGAGAATTATGAATATTCATTAGGTGTGGAGATTAATATGCATAATTATGCAAATTAGACAGCAATTAAACACCAATTCTCTGGGGAAATGATTAACACAAAGGCACAGAAATAGAAGGATGTAATTTGAAAGAAGTTTCTGGTTAAATGAACAGTGAGGGGAGCGGAGGAGACAAATCTGAGGCGTGTTTGCCATAATAATCAGCTTTGCCAAGCGAAATGGGAGTGAGCCCTGCCCCCCTGCCCCCATGTCCTTGCTGCCACTCAGCTCCCTGCTCCCAAAAGGGCAACCTGGAGCACCTGGAGGTGCCATCCCCGTTGGCAGAACCAGCACAGGACAGGTCCCCAGAGAGCCACAGGCCAATGCTGCTGGGGGAGTCTGGTGTCATCCATGGCCACTGTGGCCATGACCCCTAGTGAGGGGCAGGGGGTGTCCCTGGGTTGGGAAGTGCCCGTGGCTGGTGCCACCCTCACTCTCAGCCTTCTTCAGATCTGGGATTTCTCACTGTCCAACCCAGCAGAGTTCACAGTGTCTGTGTAGCACCTCCAAAGATAATGGATGCCCCCACCCTGTTCAGCCCCTCTCCCTTCCCTGCATTTGCCCCCTTTAAACACCAACTGCTGTTCACCAGCCCCTGCTCACCCACTGGAGCAGGAGATGGAGCAGCACAGTTGGAGATCCTGCAGCTGAGTCAGGTTGAGGCTGTTTTCCAGGGAAGGTTCCTTCCCTGTGGTTGTGGTATCAGCTGGAACTGTGGGAGCTGTGCTGATGCAACATCGCACAGTTTTTGTGTCATGATGGACATTCCCAGCTCACTGAAGGGGCTTCCCACTCTCCAGGAAAGCTGGAGAGGGGCTGGGGACAAGGGATGGAGGGACAGGACACAGGGAATGGCTTCCACTGCCAGAGGGCAGGGCTGGATGGAATATTGGGAAGGAATTGTTCCCTGGGAGGGTGGGCAGGCCCTGGCACAGGGTGCCCAGAGCAGCTGTGGCTGCCCCTGGATCCCTGGCAGTGTCCAAGGCCAGGCTGGATGGGGCTTGGAGTAACCTGGGATGGAGGGATGTGTCCCTGTCATGGCAGGGGTGGGATGAGCTGAGTAAGGTCCCTTCCAGTCCAAACCATTCTGGGATTCTCCGAGTCCCCTGGTGCCTCGTGCAGCCCAGGAGATGCTGCCTGCAGGGACTTGGCAGGGGATGAAAGGAGCTGATTTCCCACCGCAGCCTGTGCAGAAACATTGCAAAACCTTCTGCCTGCTCCTCTGCTGCTTTGGGTTAGATCCCTTTTTGCCGAGGATGTTCTTGGGAGGACTAAAGCTGAGAAGGCTGGGGGTGTGCTCTGATGGCCCCACCTCCTCAGGGGAACCTTGGGGGGCTGAAAGAGCCCCTGGACAGTTGACTCTGTAATGCTGCACCCCCAGCAATTCCCACGTGAGGATTTTGCCTCTGAGAACTCTTTCACTCTACTCAGGTTGAACAGAGTTTGGCCCATGATCTTGCAGCACCATGGGCAAAATTCAAGTCCTGCTGGAGCATCCAAATGGATACAATGTGGTTTTGATTTAGAGTTCAGTCCCTCTCACCATCACTCTGTGGGGGAAGGAGGTTCGTGGGTGCTCTCTGGAATAAAGGATTTTAAATACTTGTTTCTCCTCTTCCCACTGTCCCGTGTTTTGAACCATTTCCAAGCTGTGGTGGGATTTGCTTTGAAGTTGGTGGAATAACTCCCAGCGGGAGTGGGAAGGTGAGGAGGCAGAGGGGAGGCTCAGTCATGCCAAGTGGAAGTGGTTTATTAATGAAAATATTGTTTTGTTTGTAGAAGGAAGAGTTAATTTTACGAGAACACCTTTGAGGCTTTGCTGATAAAGCAAAGAGTAACCTTTGTTCTTCCTGTTTTTCGGTAGGCTTGGATGAAAGACCAGGATCAGGTTCCTGGGGAACGGCAGATCAAAACAGCTCCACGTTTGACCAAGGAAGGGTAAGGACAAAGCACAGACACCAAGCTCCAACCAAAACAAGCGGGGTCCTTTCAGAGCCTTGGGTCAAACCCTGGAACAGCTTTTCTTGCCCCATTTTGGACGTGGGTTCTGTGAACTCTCTAGGCTTTCCCCCATCCCCATCTCCCCAGGCTTTGCTGCCTTGAGGTCCCCTTGAGGTTTCTCCTCCAAAAATCTCTCCCAGACCTGCACTAGCATGGGCTCCTGTGGCTGCACAGGCCTCTCCCTCCCTGCACCTGGTGTTGGTGTGGGGAGGGACAGGTCCTCAAAGGAGACACACATAGGTGGGTCAAGGGATCTGAGTGGGTTGAGAGATCTCATCTGGTGGCAAAGCTTCCTGAGCACCCACCCCACAAGACTTTGGGAACCTGAGGAGGGAATCCCTGCAGTCCACCACGTTGTCTGGCCATGGCACCCTTGGTAGGGATGGAGAACTTGGGAAGGGTTTTGCAGGGAAGGAGTTAAGGCTGCAACACCTCATGACTGGGGCCTGAGTATGGGGAGAGAGAGATGCCCCAAACTTCGTGGAAATGGTGTCACTTTTGTTTTAATGGGTTTGTGTGATGAGTTTTTGCAATGGCACCTTTCCCTCCCCTCCGCTCAGCAGCAGAGCTGGGGCTGTGGTGTCAACTCCCATTTGTTTGTTTAGAATTTATATAAATATATCTAAAAATATACATTTATCCAGCCTTTTCCTTTCCCCTTCACTCCCTTGGTTCAGGGAGGGGCTGCCTGACTCTTACCTGGTGGATGCCAAACTGCCCAAGAGCTGCCAGCATGGGGCAAAGCATGGTTCCATGTCCCCAGCTGTCATGTCCCCTCCCAACTCCACGGCCTCTGCACTCCCTTGGCATGAGGATAAAATCCTTTCCATGCCCTTTTCACAAGGAGCCTTTGGCTTTGTCCCTTCCTGGGGAGGCTGGGCCCTGGCAGCCTCGTGTTTGGGAATTGGGCTCAGGTGTGACTGTCCCTGTTGTCCCAGCAGAGCTATGGCGAAGGGCCCCACTACGGTGAGCACCGAGACCTGCCATCCCACAACAGCATCTCCTCGTCACCATTCCTGGGAGCTGGACTCGTGGGTGAGTGCCTGCAGCTGCCTGCCAGGTCCCCAAGGCAGGGGACACGTGGCACTGCGGTGGGGGGAGCGTTGGGACAGCCTTGCTGTTCCCTGTGCTGGACCTGCTCCAGGTGTTCTCCAAGCTGTGGTCCAGGGGGGTAGTACCCAGAGGGTTCCACCAGTGCCAGCTGTGCCAGCTGTTTTATGTGTGTGGTTATTTTTCCCTGCTTTATGGTAGCACCCCGAGGCAGTAGCAGGGGTCGATGCCCACCAGGATGGGCTGAGTGTGCTCCTGGGAGCTGGGAATTAGGAGTGGGAGAGATATTCATTGTTAAGGATTTATTAAGGACTTGGGAGGACCCTGCTTGAGTGAGGAGGTGGCACCAGATGATCCCACATGGTCACTTCCAACCAAACCCACTGGGTGACTGACTTGCAGGGGGCTGGTGGCTGTGTCACTTCCCAGAGAGCTGGGGGTGCTCCCTTTGCTGCAGTGGGCTTTGGAGGGGCCTCCTCCCATATCCTGCCAGGCTCCAGGAGCCTTGTCTGGCCCCTGCATCCCCAGCTCCATGCAGGTAGTGTGAGGAGCTTGCAGGGGTGGTGAGTGCTGGGGACGGTGATCCTTCGTGACCGGATGTGTGTGACCATTCACACAGCCACCTCTCCCAGCTCAGGGGTGGGAGGAGAGATTAAGAGCAGAAAATATCCCTCCTGGAGGGCTTAGAGACCTTTAATGGCATTAGGTCAGGAATTAGGGTTAGTCCTCCCCATCTTTGTCCACGCAGTGGTGGTTAAAATGCTCCAGCACATGTGGAAGGAGCAGGGCTGGGGCAGGGCTTGCTCATGATTGGAAGGGAGGGGTAAGAAAAGGGAATCATGTTTGAAACACAAAATTCCCCCAACACAAAATCCCCCCTATGGATGTGGTGGCAAAGGGGAAGAGAAGAGCAGGGTAGTTCTGGGACAGGAGCAGCCACACATTGGCCTTTCCTGGCCTGGGTCAGGGTTAGGGCTTGCTGTGAGCTGTGCTCCCCCCCTTCACCCCTTGTGCTGTTGGGGATGAGGTTTGGGTGTCCCTTGGGGATCCTGTGCAGGGGGAGGAGCCTTTCTGAGCAGCTTCCCCTGTCCCTCTGCAAGGAGGATCTTCCTTCTCCCTGTGTGGCCCAGGACAATGTGAGTGGAGCATAGAGAAGTTTTCGAGCAGGACAGGGAAGCCTTGCTGCAGCTCCGGGGCCTGGGGGGGATGTGCGTGGGGGGACCCGTCCCAGCCCATCCCACACCTGGGGCCAAGGCAGCTTTCAGAGTTTCCAGCTGAGAAGGAGCTGCCTGGGGAAGAACGCAGAGGTTTTCCCTTTGATGTGTGGGGGAAGACGCCTTTGGCTCCCTCTCAAAGCCAGGGCTCCGGGTCCTTGGCAGCCACCACGGCTCTCCCTGCAAACCCAGCCAGTCCCTGGCACGTGAGGTGACTTCCAGGGGCTCTGGAGCTGAGGTGAGCACTGGCCCGGTGGCCAGCAGGACTGTGGCCACGCTCTGGCCCCAGGCTCAAGGGGCTTTGTCTCCCCAGGGGGATCAGGGGCAGCAGGAACAGCACCACTGAAATAGGAAACAAGCAGGGGGGAAAGGGTTCCTCATATTTCTGAGTCCCTTTTGTTCCTAAAATTGAACGTGGTTAAAGTAGAAAGCATTGATTCTGGGAGCAGGATCCAAAATACATAAATCAGTTTTCATTGTAGAACCAAAGAATCATGGAGGGCTTTGGGTAGGAAAGGACCTCAAAGCCCATCCAGTGCCACCCCTGCCAGGGGCAGGGACACCTTTCACTGTCCCAGGCTGCTCCAAACCCCATCCAACCTGGCCTTGGGCACTTCCAGGGATCCAGAGGCAGCCACAGCTGGTCTGGGCACCCTGTGCCAGGCCCTCCCCACCCTTACAGCCAACAGTTTATTCCCAATATCCCATCTAAAGCTACCTCTTCACTCATGGTAGTGAAGGAGGGATATGGAAGAGCAGAGATGGGATTTTCTTTTCCTCTTTTCCAGCTGCTTCTGAAAACTTTTAGAGTGGCAAAATGCAAAGAAATAAGGGAGAGGAAAGGCAGGAAAATAAAATAATGCTGAGGAAAAATGGGAAGGAAAGGGGAGTTTTGGAAATGTGTCCCCTTGTGTGCTAGGCCCTACTTTCCGGCAAGGTGCCCCTCAGGGTGGGAAGTTCATGTTAATGGGGTGGTTGAGTGGAACCAGGAAATTTTAAAATCTGAGGAGGTGGAGGGAGCAGATGGGGATGAACATGTGGTAGTTGATGGATGAAAGCTGTGTGAAACATCCAAGCCCTTCTCCAAGATCAGAATTTTTATCTCTTTCCCACTCGACCTCTATTTCTTCAAGGAGGATCAGGAACTGTGGGAAGAACCATTTTGGGAGCAGCATGGATGCTCTGTGTTGGCAGTGGTGGGTTGGGTCAGTAGAGAGGGAGGCTGAGCTGAAAGAGCCCTCCAAAGTCAGCACTGGGGCTCTGAGCAGTCAGGGTGGTCATGGCTCCTCCTGGGACCCCCATCCTTTGGATTTTGTGTTCCTGGAGTCCATGGGCCAGGCTGCAGACTCCTGTGCTCTGAGGATGGGCTTTAGGGACAGGGAGCACCTTCCCACAGCAAAAGGACACTACAGCAGAGAAACGGACCAAATGGTGATTTTTTTGCCTCAATTTTCCACGTGGAAAAGGAGGCTGTGCTCTGACCAGTCTTTGGCTTTGGTGGGCTGAGGAGCTCCTGCCAGTGTGACCTTTGAGGCAGTGATCACATCCCTTTCAGGCTGAAGACCTCCCCTGTCCCTGCAGGCTGGTGGCATTTTGGGGCCCTGGTGCAGCTGGTACTCCCCCTCCTGCATGAGCCCTGTTAGCACTCAGACTGATCTGACAGAGCAGGGAGCAAGGAGAGGGATTGGGAAGCTGCAGGGTGGAGGGGCCCTTTAGGTAAGGGAGCAGTGCAATGTGTCCATGCAGATTTCTGCTCGATGTGTCTCTGTGCTGGGAGCTGCTGTCACAAACTCCACCAGCAGCAAGCCCCATGGGAAAGGCAGGGCTGGAGGGATCTGCCTGGCCCAGGAGAGAAGGAGAGCAGGTCTGAGTCTGAGGGGAGCAGGACACTGCCAGCACATCCCTGAAATCCCCGCAGGCTGTATCCCTGCCCCTTGTTCCTGTCCTGGTTGGGCCCTCTGGTGTCACCCCAGCCCAAGCCCTCCTCTCCTGCCCAGGGTCCCCCTCCCAGGGGCAGTGAGAAAGGGGCTGCTCAGCCCCTGGGTGGAGCTGGGGGAGTACAAAGCTCTGATTTAATCCCAGTTGTTTCCTGCAAGGGCTCCAGAGCAGGAGCAGCAGCAGGTGGCAGCTGGAGGGATGGTCACTGCTCCTCACCCCAGTCCAGCCCAGTCTGGGTGCTGACCTTGTGGATCACAGGGTGCACACCTGATCCAAAGGTAGTTTGAAAGGAAAAGCACTGATTTCTGTTCAGCTGTTGAGTTTGAGCTCATGGATATTCTTTGGATGAACATGAGGCATGATGAGAGCTTGACTCTGGGAGGCACCTTCAGCACAGAGCCGAGAGGGGCTGTACTGACACAGCACCTGGGGGAGATGCTTCCCCCATCCAGGGATCCCATGGGGCTGTGGGTGATGACCCTCCTGCTCTCATTAAAGGCACATTGTGAGGGGAATCTTCAGTCACTTCCCTGTGCCACAGCTTCAGCTCCACAGCTGATGGGGAAAATCAGAGCTCTCTGCAGGACAGATGGGCAGGGAGCTCTGGGCTGTGTTGCACTGGATTGAATAACCTAAATTTGTCAACAAAAGTAAGAAAATAAATTAGAAAGAGTTCAAATTAGGGACATGGAGCTGGGGAAGGTGTGAGGAGCAGCTGAGGGCACCTGGCTCGTTCAGCTGGAGCAGAGGAGACTGAGGGGAGACTCCTCGGGGGCTGCAGCTCCTCCCGAGGGGAGACAGAGGGGCAGGGGCTGAGCTCTGCTCTGGGCCAGGGCCAGGAGGCCAGGAAGGGCTGGAGCTGTGTCAGGGCTTGGCATGGAGCTCAGGGAAAGGTTCTTCCCCCCGAGGGTGCTGGGCACTGCCCAGGCTCCCCAGGGAATGGTCCCGGCCCCAAGGCTGCCAGAGCTCCAGGAGCGTTTGGACACCGCTCTCAGGGATGCTCAGGGTGGGATTGTTGGGGAGTCTGTGCAGGGACAGGGATTGGACTGGATGATCCTTGGATCTTCCAGCTCAGGGTATTCCAGGATTCCATGATTCTAAATCCCAGAATGGAAACACCATCAGTGCTGTGAGTGAGAAGCATCCCAGGCTGCCAGGTGGGGGCTTTGAACCAGGTGGGCAGGTGCAGAACCAATGTCTAAGCCCTCCATTGTTCCCTCCTCCAAATTTTCCAGCTTTGAGCCTTTGGTTCCTTGGAGGGCAGGGAACCTCCTGGGGAGTTTTGAGCTTCCCAGCCTGGGGTGGGGAGAGATGACAGGAGCATCTCTGGCTGTCCCAGGGTGGTGCCAGGACACAGCACAGTGACAAACTGGCTCCTCTCAGAGGATGAGGAGGGTGAGAAAGGCTTTTTGTCTGTTTCAAGTCACCAATTTCACAATTTACCATTCATCTTCAGCAGGGACAGGCGGGGAGTGGGGTGGTTAAACAGTGAGGAAACTGATAAGCCATAACAGATTTCTTTCTAGTAATTATTTCTAGTAATTAGCTGCTTTTCAGAGCAATGTTCCTAATCTGGTGGGTATTGTCAATGCCTGTAGATTGGGGTCTTCCTGGACAATGGGTTTAATCAGGGTGTTGTTGCTGCTCCTGGTTTTTTAACTTCTTTTTTTTCCTGCCTGTTTTAATCCCTGGCTGTGTTTTGCCTCCCCTTTTCCCCCAGGCCGGAATTCTAATGGAATTAGCAGTGTGGGGCTGGGGGAGGTGCATGGTGCGTGGTGGCTGTGCTGGGGCTGGGGTGATGTGTGGGCACTGGTTCTGCCAGTGCTGGAAAAACTTGTAGGCAGCATTTAAATGTTTTTTCTTGGGCTGTCAAGTGTAGGGCCAGGAGTTGGACTTCAGTGATCCCTGTGGATCCCTTCCAACTCAGGCTATTCTGTGATTTTGTGGTCTATGTGAAAAATGGCAAACCCATGAATTTATGTAAAAGCAGTTTGCTCCGGTGGAGGTGAGATGCTGCCATGATCCAGGGTGCCAAAGCCAATCCCTGACACTGCCAGAGCGGGTGGGAACCTCTGAGTAGAGCAGTTGTTATTTTTCCACCTCTTCTCCAAGCTCAGGAGCAGATGTGCCTTTGGGAGGAGTCGCACAAACGGCGTGGGGGGTTCCTTTGCAAAAGCCCTGGGTGAAGGCAGGGCTGGGGGAGGCTTCCCAGAGCCCCACACAGCCAGATCCTGCAAGAGGGAACATGCTGGGAGAGGAGAGAGGCTGGTAAATGGCTCCTTAGGCAGGGCTAGAGGCAGCACAGGTAGGTGAGGGGCAGGAGAATGAGCTGGCAGGGGAAAGGCAGGAGGGGGATGGCAGAAAGATCTGGAAATGCTGAGTGCTCTCAGCCAGTGTCTGGATGCACTGACTCAAGGTGCCTCCCCTGTGCTTCACCTTTCCAAAGGAAACCCTTTCCTCTACAAGGGATTTATTCCCACTGTCTTCTCCTCCTCCTGCAACAAGATCCCTCCACCCCCATCTGCAGGATTTCAGTAATTCTGCTGGGAGCAAGATGGAGTTTGGGGAGCTTCCTGGTGGGTTTTTCCCAAGTTGCTGGGACTTGTCTCCATCCTGGTCCTTGCCTCCTTCCTGGAGCTTTGCCACCTTTCCTGGTTGGTGCCCTGGGCTGTGGCTGCCAAGGGATGACAGGGTGGGTCTGGGTTTGCCACCTGTGCCATCTTCCTGCCCACAGAAACAGCTCCTTCTGCTGACAAGTTCAGCCTTTCCTTGCCCAGCTTGTGCACCTTTTGAATTTCAGCAGGCTTAGGTACATTCCAATACAGAAAAGTTTGCCATTCTTTCTTCTGCCTTGTTTTCATAGACACTTAAATGTAAAATTTCTTCTGCTGAGTTTTTTACTGCTTTTTTCCCTTGTTATGTGATGATGGAGGGTGCAGGAGCTGGGGCTGGCCAGGGCTGCCCTGTCTTTCCCAATGAGCCCCATCCCATGGGGCACCCACAGACCCAAGGCTGCAGCAGATGCTGAGTGAGGAATGAGAGACATCCAGAGAAGGCTGTGGGTTTGGAGCAGTGCAGAGCTGGCACTGTGTTCATAGAATCCTGGAATATCCTGAGCTGGAAGGCACCCACAGGTCCATGAGTCCCTATCCTGTTCCTGCACAGACCCCCCAACAATCCCACCCTGAGCATCCCTGAGAGCGGTGTCCAAACGCTCCTGGAGCTCTGGCAGCCTTGGGGCCGGGACCATTCCCTGGGGAGCCTGGGCAGTGCCCAGCACCCTCGGGGGGAAGAACCTTTCCCTGAGCTCCATGCCAAGCCCTGACACAGCTCCAGCCCTTCCTGGCCTCCTGGCCCTGGCCCAGAGCAGAGCTCAGCCCCTGCCCCTCTGTCTCCCCTCGGGAGGAGCTGCAGCCCCCGAGGAGTCTCCCCTCAGTCTCCTCTGCTCCAGCTGAACGAGCCAAGTGCCCTCAGCTGCTCCTCAGACCTTCCCCAGCTCTGTGTCCCTCCTTTGGACACTCTCCAACAGCTTTGGGTCCTTCTGATCTTGTGGTGCCCAAGGTGCCCCCAGCACTGGAGCTGAGGCTGCCCCAGTGCACAGCAGAGTGGGACAATCCCTCCCTGGGCCTGGTGCCCCCCAGGACACGGTGGCCCTTTGGGCTGCCAGCAGTGACTCAGATCCAACTTGCCACTGACCAGGTCCCCCAGGTCCCTTCCCACGGCGCTGCTCTCCAGCCTCTCATTCCCAGCCTGTCCCTGCATCCAGGGCTGCCCCATCCCAGGGCAGGATCCAACACTTGCCCTGTTAAACATCACACAGTTGGGGATTGCCCAGTGTCCCTTCACCTTCTCACACACATCCAGGAGCCCCCTGGTTCAGCCCAAGTTCTCTGGTGATGGCAGAGGCTGCGGGGGTATGGCGGTTGGGGTGGGGAGCACCCTGGGATAGTGGAATGTGTCCCTGCCCATGGCAGGGGGTGGAACTGGATGGGCTTTAGGGTACCTTCCAACCCAAACCATTCTGTGATTCCGTGGTTCCCCACTGCAGTCACACATGGAAGCAGCAGTGTGTTATCAGATGGGAGACTTGGCTGCTGCTGCTGTCCAGCCAAACCCACCTGGAATTAGCCTCCTTTTCCTCTGCTTTAGGAGTAACCAGGACCTGCCTGATGCCACAACCTGCTTAGTCCTTTGTGCCCGTGGCTGGTGCTGTGACAGATCGAGCTCTTAAGCTCTTTTAGAAATTAGGTCATTTAGGAGATCCATCCTCTGACATTTTGACCTTTGTTTACTTAACGTTTAAGCCTCTGAAAGGAAATGGCAGCAGCACCCAGAGCCTCCGGCTGTCACTGAACAGAGGGAGGGGGAGGCTGCACCCTGCAGGACCTTCCCATCAGGCATGGGGGTCTGGGGCTTGGGGGTTGGAGTGGAGGAATCCACTCTAAAATTTTTGGGTTGAGTTAAAGACCTCCATGGTAAGGTTGCAAAATGAGCAGCCTCCTCTCTTCCCATCTGGCACAGGGTGCCCAGAGCAGCTGTGGCTGCCCCTGGATCCCTGGAAGTGTCCAAAGCCAGGCTGGATGGGGCTTGGAGCAGCCTGGGACAGTGGAAGGTGTCCCTGCCATGGCAGGGCTACAATGAGATGATCTTCAAGATCCCTTCCAACACAAACCACTCTGGCATTCTCTGGTCTCTGGGCCCTGAGCTTCAGGGGTCTGGTTTGAGGCTTCCCCTCCCCTCCCCTCTTCATCTGCTCCCCAAAAACCTCTTAGTGGGGTGGGGAGAATCCTGCCAGCCTCAGCGTCGCCCCAGTGCATTAACCTGCATCTTAGTGGCCCCAGGGCTGGCTTTAGGCTAAGCAGATTGGCAAAATCCTGCCCCTCCCAGTTTTGCTCCCTAAGCCAGACCGGCGGCAGGATGTGATCTGTGATCCCCTTTTCGGGAAGGCTTTGGGGGTGGGGCCTGGTGGAGTGCCTGTTCCCCACTAGAAGAGTGTCTGGTTTTGCTTTAGGGGGATGGAGAGAATCCCAAAGGATACTGTTGTGCCTCCAGCTGCTCCAGGGACAGCACAGAACTGTTCCCTTCCTCCCTTTCTTGTGTCCTTTGCTGTCCTGGCACCCCTGGCTGCTGCTGGCTGGGGCCATGCTGTGCCCAGCGCAGTGCCCATGAGGCAGGAGAGTGCCAGGATGTTTCAGAGAGGGAACATCCCACACTGCATGTGTACAAGGTGAGGTGGTTGTGAGAGAAGCCCTCATTGATCCCGAGTGCCAGGACAAGGGGCAGTGGCTTCCCACTGCCAGAGGACAGGGCTAGATGAGATATTGGGAAGGAATTTTGCCCTGTGAGGGTGGGCAGGCCCTGGCACAGGGTGCCCAGACCAGCTGTGGCTGCCCCTGGATCCCTGGAAGTGCTCAAGGCCAGGCTGGACACTGGGGCTTGGAGCAACCTGGGACAGTGGGAGGTGTCCCTGCCCATGGAGGGGGTGGCACTGGATGAGCTTTGAGGTCCTTTCCAACCCAAATCCTTCTGGGATTCTATAAAGTTCACAGGGGCACACAAGCACCACTGCCACAGGGTGTTGGCACACAGATCCCAGCTGGCAGCGATGCTCTGGCTGTGAGGAACCACAGGTTTTGGGAAGCTGAACCTCACCCAGGAGAGGGGAGGAAGGTGCCCAGAGCTCTGTGTGGAGCAGGAGCTCAGCTCTCATGTGCTGGGATTGCATTTCCTGCTGTCTGGAAAGCACACTCGGGGTCTGGTAACTGCTCCTGGCCCTTGGTTTGCTCCAGCCTGGCCCTGCTAGGTCCAGCTGGCAGCTCTGCGGTGTCTGCAGGGAGCTTTTGGCTCGGGGCTGACACTGCCAGTTTCCATGGCCACAGGCACTTCCCTGTGCCACTGCAGCTCCAGGCTTTTGGTGTTTATGGACCTGCTCTCCATGAACTGAAAGCAGCTCCTACTTTAGCACGAGCTTTTCAGGCTGTCCCTTCATGGGAGGTCAGGGCAAGCTGCCTCACAGGAACAGGATTTGTCCCTTAGCAGGATCCAGATGCCTGGGGGCAAAAAAAACCATCCCCTCCCCTCCCTCTTATCCCAAACCTTGTATTTTCTCTTCTTCTGCAGGGAAGAGCAGTGAAAGAGCCTCATACTCCACATTTGGAAGAGACACAGGGATGCCAGGACTAAGCCAGGTAATGATAAAATGCAATGAGATTTTCTGCTTCATTTACTGGCTCCCGAGTGAGAGTCTGGTAATGAAAACCAGCCTGGATTTACGTCTCATCTCTGTGTATGGGGTTCTGGGAAACCTCTGCCCTGCTCCAAAACCTCTGTAGAGTGTTGGTGGTTCACACTGGTGTGTGCTTCTGGCTTAAAAGAGTTGTCAGAGGTTAGAAAATGTTGGTTGTAGCAGCCTCTTGATTCTTTCCCAATCTTCTTCAGCCTCACTCGTTTTCTTATTGTTACTCCTAGTTTGGATTTGATCAGCTGTGACCCAGCCATGCTGCCTTGCTGGGGAGTTCCAGGGAGTCAGATCCAAGCAACACCTTTCCCTGTGCCAGGCTGGCCATGGGGCAGGGGAGCGTTCCAGGAGGTTCCGTCCCCTCCATTGCCTGCCTGGGCTTTCCCTCTTCAGCAGCAACTCACAGTTCCCTGGCCAGTGTCCTGTGTCCCAGTTCTGGGGAGGAAGGGTCTCTGACGTGGTTTCTGTGCTGCTGCAGCATCATTTGAGTGACTGTCAGGTGGAGCTCTGGTTTTATGGTGGGACTGTTGATGCAGGACCTGCAGCAGGAGCTCTCTGTCCAGCCCTGGGGCCCAGCATCAGGACATGGAGCTGCTGGAGCCAGGCCAGAGGAGGCCACGGAGATGCTCCAAGGGCTGGAGCCCCTCTGCTCTGGGGACAGGCTGGGAGAGCTGGGGGTGCTCACCTGGAGAAGAGAAGGCTCCAGGGAGAGCTCAGAGCCCCTTGCAGGGCCTAAAGGGGCTCCAGGAGAGCTGGAGAGGGACTGGGGACAAGGGATGGAGGGACAGGACACAGGGAATGGCTTCCACTGCCAGAGGGCAGGGCTGGATGGGATATTGGGAAGGAATTGTTCCCTGGGAGGGTCCCAACCCAAATCCTTCTGGGACACCATGATCTCCACAATCCTGGAAGGGACCCAGCACGCCAGAGCCACCTCCTGCAGCCCGGCCCCATTGGGTCACCCCGTGTGAACCCCGCGACTCTGCTGGGGAAACAGCTTTAGTTCCTGTGGGGAATACCACAGGTGTCAATCCAAGCCCTGAGATAACTTCTCCTGCTGCCACCAGCATCCAGAAATAGTTTGTCAGGAAGGAGCGAGCACCTCCCTTTGATGTGTGGCTCCAAGTGCCCCTCAGTGCCCGGTGTGGCCCTGGGGAAACAGTCCCAGCACTGCGGCCAAGGGAGGAGCTTTTGGCTGGACAGCTTTTATTTTATCCGTGTACACACACACATATTACATGTTTTAATTTTACACAAATTTGTCATAATTTCCTCCTCTCTGAAGTGAGGATGTTTCCTTTGCTGGAGCAGCTGTGCTGGCTGTGCCAGTGTGGATTTCATTTACCACTGAAGCTGCTCAAAGAAAACCGGGCCCAGTGCCAAGTGTTGCTTTTGGATGTGATGGTTTTGCTGGGCTATCGTGGAGGAGGGGGAATATAAGGTAACAGAAATGGGGGGGCAAATGGCCGGGAGAGGCCCCAGGAGAGGCAGGCACAGGGCTTGGGATCGGGTGGCAAATCCCACTTGATGTGGAGAGGAGACAAAACCCCCTTGTGGGGGGTGGGGGAAGGCGAATCGAGCCTCTGTGGCCCCCAGAGCAGTTGTTGCTTCTGGCTCCGGTTTGAGTGAGTGAGGGGGGTTGACCTTTTTTTTTTTTTAATTATTTTTGAAAGGATGAAAAATTGTCTGTTGGAGATGCCCTGGATGGGGATCAGGTTCTTCCCCAGAAATGCCCTCTCTGGGGCACAGCTGGCAGGGCATCTCCCCCTTGTTTAACCCTGAATCATCTCCTGGGGCATCCCCAAGGAGAGGAAATGGGAAGAAAACCCCTTTCTCTGGGAAATTGCCTCAAAATCCCAGTGGGCTCCTGCCTGCAGGAGGAGCAGGGCAACAGCTCCCGGGATCCCTCCGGGTGCTTTCCTTGGCCACGCACAGAGCGGGTCTGGAGCAGAGGAAACCTGAGCAGTGGAACAGATTGCAGGAATGTCACCAGCTGTGAACACACGAGCTCCTCTTTCCCTCCCTGACCCCTTTCTGGAGGAGATGGAGTTTGAAAGCTAAGGTTTTTCTTTCCAGCTTCTCAAAAGCCTGAAATCCTCCTTTATTTCCATGTGTTGCCCTCGGAAGATGGGTCAAAGCTGAGCTTTTGGGACTTGAGGGCCCCCTTTGCCAGCCCTGTGCAATTCCATGTGAATACACTGAACTTCCTCCCGAGGTGAGAGAGGCAGTGCTGGAGGAGAGGCTCTGGCCCAGGAGGGAGCACCCTGGGCTCCAGCTCCCCCAGCTCTGCACTGCTTCCCAGCGTCCCCAAGGTCAGCCGGGATAAACACGAGGGAGGAGTTTCCTGGCTTTAGAAAGAGGGATTTGGCTTTTCCCTGATAAAACTCAGGAGAAAAACACCCTGAGTAGTGGCAGCGCCATTCCAGGGCACTGGCCACGACACAGGCTGGTGACATGGGGCTTATCCTGTCCTGGACATCAAGGTGAGCATGGGACTATGACCGTCCTACCATGGCACCTGCAAGGTGACTGTGGGACCACGATGTCCCCCACCATGGCACCTGCTGTTTTGCATCCCTGCTTTGCAGAGGTTCCTTGCTGGGGTCCAGCAGGAAAGCACAAGCTGAAAGCCCCTTTTGTTCCTCCATACCTATTCCCCCACCTCCACCCCCATATTTACACATTTGCTTTCCCTCCTGGCCCCTTGGCTCATGTTTATTTTTCCCCTCAGCTGAATTGGTGTGAAGGTGGCTCAAAGCAGCTCTGTTCTCTGCCAGCGAGTCATTTTGCAGTGTAATTCCATGGAAGGGCTTTTCTCTCTCCTTGTTTGCAGCCTGGTTTCCTGCCCAGCGAGATGGGAATCGCCAGCCCGAGCACCCTGTCCCCCACCGGGGGCAAAGGGGGGTCTCAGTATTTTTCTTACCCCAACAATCCTCGCAGGAGAGGTGCTGAGAGCAGCATAGGTGAGTGACTGCATGTTCCCCGGGTGCCACCATGCCACCTGGGCAGGTGCCCTCGTCACATCTGCCTTTGGGAATGAGGACTTTGATGTTGGGAATGAGGGACTGACGTTGTCATGTGCCCCTGGCATGAATTTGGCGTTTCCTCTTTTTTGGGGAGGGAATGCATATAAATATCTCTTATATATATATATAGAGAGAGAGAGATATCTAACCTCAAAAAGGGGTGCTCAGAGTCAGGTACGATTTCCCTCTGTCTGGAAAATACCAGATTAGCTGAAAGCAGCAAATGGCTTGAGGCTCTTGTAAAAACCCCTCCAGCCACACTGCACATCACTCATCCCTCCTGGCAAACCCTGGGCTGCCCTGGAGGTTGTCTCTGTGGCTGGTGGCTCTCCAGGAGCTGCAGCAGGCAGGACTGGCAGGAGCAGGGCAGGAGGCAGCGGGAGGTGCGGGCGCTGTGCCTGGGACACAGGGAATGTTCGCTCCAGGAGCTCTCCCTGCCCGCTCTGCTGTTCCCAAGCAGGGCTTGCCCATGTCTGGATCGACCTGGGAATAAGCTTTTACCAAAACCTGGGGTCAGGTGTGGGTTTAACTTCAGAGGGAAGACAAGTTCCAGTTCCCCAGAACTTGTGTTTCTCATCACAGTTCCCCCTGCACCCTCCAGAGTCCCTTTCCTGCTGCTATTTCAGGCCTTCCCCAACAAATGAAACCAGAAGTGACCCAGTGATGGGTCCATATTTCAGTGCTTTTCAGAAAAAGGCACATACTCTGGTGCTGCCACTTCAGCCTGAAAAAAGATTCTGTAGCATTCTGTGGGATGAATTTCTGCTCTGGAGGTACATCCCAGCAGAGTCCCTGGTTTGGGAGGTTGCTGTGTTAGCACCCTGCATCCCCCAGCCAGGGCTTTCCATAAATATGAAAAATAATAAAAAATAATAATGAAAAATAATAAAATTTGATTATGGGAAAATAGTTATAAAA
Source organism: Rhabdornis inornatus (assembly GCA_013397075.1). NCBI lineage: Eukaryota > Metazoa > Chordata > Aves > Passeriformes > Rhabdornithidae > Rhabdornis > Rhabdornis inornatus. Next base: position 176,053 of record VWZS01004206.1, read on the forward strand.
TAATAATGATGAGAAATAGATTATTATTATTTTTTTAATTTAGCCTGTGCTTCACCTTGAGCCACTTCTGGATGTTTTCCCACCAGGTCCCTGAACTGTCCCCTTCCGCCAGGACACTTTGTCCCCCTCCAGAGCTGAGACTGGATGGGCTGGGGTCTGTCCCTGGGAAGCACATCCCTGCCTCCTGCAGCAGTGAAGCTTTGCCAAGTCTATCCCTGTGTAGGAAGCAAATGAAAATACAGCCCAGCCCTGCTTGTGTTCCCTTTGTGCATCCTCTCTTCACAAACCCACTTCAAATTTAAAGTGTTTCCAAAAAAAAACCCCAATGAGGAGTTATAACATTACATGTTATTGTATTTATGGGCTCAGTGTCTCCCAACAAGCTCTTGCTGTCCTGGGATCTCTGTGTGGGTGTGAAACCTGCCCCCAAAGAGCGCAGACAAGATTTGGAGAGGCTCATCCTTGGACATTTTCACTGTTGATGCTTCCTTGGCCACGGGACATTTGGGATCTCAGCCCTGTCTGTACCTGCAGTTTCCAACCCTGGAGACTTTTGCTGCAGCTCATCCCCCCTACCTCTAACCCCTTGAAAACTCAGATTCTCTTTTCTCTGCCCCAGATGGACAGCCCAAAAAGGTTCGGAAGGTGCCTCCTGGACTCCCCTCTTCGGTAAGTGGCAGCAGCGCGTTCCCATTTCCCGTGCCCTGGGAACCATCCCTGCAGCCGCAGGGATCGCGGGCTGGGATGGCAGCGGGCTGGGGAAGGGATTTCCCGTGTGTGAGAATGGGAGAGCTGCGAGGGGAAGCAGCCGGAGCCGTGGGCCCCTGGCCCGCAGCCTGGGCCGGGTTTGCCGCTATGTCGCGAGTGAAAGGCGACACCGGGGCTCGGCTTTCAGTGCCGGGGGAAGCGGCGCAGTTGCGCTGGGGGAGGCAGCTGAGCCCGCTCCAGGTGTGCACTGCTTTACAGGAAAGCTGAGCAGCCTGCAGGAATAGCGATCCCTGCTCCCGCGGCTGTTCAGGGGAATAAACTCAACAATGGCTTTGTGGCTGCAAGTAATGGGATCTCCAGGAAAGCTAATTGGAGCGAGCTGCAGGGTTCCTGCAGGAACACAGGAGCTGTCTGGCGGCCGGGGCTGCATTCCTGGCTGGAATGTTTGCGTGCTTGGAGGGGGACGGCTTTGGCCCATTGGGCTCTGTCCCCAGCTCGGGGCTGTGCTGGAGATGTGCCCTCACTCTCCGCCAGAGCTGGTGTGACACTCCCCCATTCCCCAGGGAACACCCCCATCCATGGGTGAAATCCCTCCTGTGGCGTTCCCTGACTGCTAGTGCAGAGCAGGAACCTCCACCACAGGCTCTGCATTTGGGATAGGACCCGAGGTGCTGGTTCGGGAGGACAGAGGGAGAGGAGGGCACCAAGGCCTTGCCAGGTTGGACTCACAGACCTGGGGGTGTTGGAGGAGCTATGTGGATCCATGTGAGGCAGAGACCAACTCCGAATCTGTGTTTTTACAGAGAAAACCTGCTTGAATCACAGTGCCTGTTGCTGCCTCCAGTTTCTGTGTGAAATTTGGAGCTTTACCCCAGTCAACATGTGGGGAAAACATCACCCTAACAAATGGCCTTTATTGGCCTCAAATTTCAAAGTGCTGGGGCTTGGCCCATCCTGCTGGCAGGGCTCTGGAGGGCCCCGATTCCCACAGGAAGAGCTGCTTGGCATTTGCCACAGCTCAGCCTCTTCCCCATGTCTGAGTGACACCTGCACTCCAGCCTTTCATAGGATCATGGAATGGTTTGGGTTGGAAGGAACATTAAAGTTCATCCAGTGCCTCCACTGCCATGGACAGGGACACTTTCCACTATCTCAGGCTGCTCCAAGCCCCCTCCAGCCTGGTCTGGGACACTGCCAGGGATTCAGGGGCAGCCACAGCTGCTCTGGGCACCCTGTGCCAGGGCCTCACCACCCTCACAGGGAGGAATTTTTCCCCAACATCCAACCTAAATCTCCGTCTCTGCCCTGGCTCTTGCCTCAGCTTCCCCTTGATGCCAAAGCTCCAATTTTCAGAGCACAGGCTGGTTCTGCCTCTTTCCTTCACCCTCCCTGTGCTGGGAGCTCTGGCTTCCTGGTTTGTTTTTGAACTTCCACACCTGGAGAGACAGATCTGTGCCTAGGCAGCAGGAGAAGCATGAGGCAGGAGTGGCCTCAAAGGCAGTGGATCAAAGGCTCTTTCTTGTCTGACTCACCCATGCAGGAGCCCGCCCCATGTTATCGCTGGACCCCGTGCAAAATAAATAGGTTAATCAGCATCTCATTAAAATGAAGTGCTTTAATCTGTAATTCCCGAGCTGCTTTGAAAACTCGCTGAGGTCAGTGGCTGCAGGAGTTGAGGGTGGGTGGGTGGACAGGGAGTGATGCCAAAGACACCAAGAGGCACTGGCAGCATGAGGGGCTTCAGGGGGTGTGAGCAGCAATGCTGGGCAGGGACGGGTACAGAGGTGCCTGTGCTGGGCATCCAGGGCCTTTGGGCTCAGTGCTTTTGTCCTGAGGAGGGCACGGAGCTGCTCCCAGGGCTGAGGCCCCTCTGTTCTGGAGCCAGGCTGGGAGAGTGGGGGTGTTCACCTGGAGAAGAGAAGGCTCCAGGGAGACTCAGAGTCCCTTGCAAGGACTAAAGGGGCTCCAGGAGCCAGAGGGCAGGGTTAGATGGGATATTGGGAAGAAATTGTTCCCCATGAGGGGGGGAAGGCCCTGGCACAGGGTGCCCAGAGCAGCTGTGGCTCCCGTGGATTCCCTGGAAGTGTCCAAAGCCAGGCGGGACAGGGCTTGGAGCAACCTGGGATAGTGAGGGGTGTCCCTGCCCGTGGCAGGGGGTGGAATGAGATGAGCTTTAAGGTCCCTCTGAGCCCAAACCATCTGATGGTTCTATGCAGTAGATGCTGGGTTGGAGCTGCCCTCAGGGCATGGAGCCCCTTGGAGTCTCCCTGCAGCTCTGGAGCTCCTGGCCAGGGGCTGCTGTGTCTGGGCACAGGATCCAAGGCTGGATGTGGTCCCACATCGGCTGCACTGCCAGAGGGATTTTGTGCAAGTGGGTTCCTGCAGGATTTTGTTGCCGCAGTGAGTTCAGTGCCTGGGAGCTGCTTCAGGCTGTGCATTCCCAGTCTGGTCACTGCTCTGTTTAGCCTCAGTCTGCCCAAAGTCCCACCCCAGCTCCTGCATTTAAGTAAGAAAAACAGGGAGGGAAAAACAGCCCAAGACCACAAAGCACTGCAAATCCCAGCACTGGGGCTTTTCGAGCTGCTCTCGCCGTGCTGGCAAATTTTAACCAGAGGAAATGACCTCACCTGGAGGTCCCCGAGGCCGCTGGGGCCACGGGCTGGGGAACAGGGCTGGCCCTGATTTACAGGAGCACACAGCTCTGAGCTCCTGGCTCCATGCACAGAAGGATGGAATTGGCTTTTCACAGCCTCCCTGTGCAGGGCAGCGAAAGGAAAAATCAGCAGGGGTCAGGGCCAGGATTGTGGTGAAACTTGGCCCCCCAGGATCCAGCAGGAGATGTTCTGGAGGTGGTGGAGCAGGGTGAATACACAGCAAGGTGAACTTCCTCCTGCTCTGCCTCCCTGCTTTGCACCCCTGCTCGCTCCATCGCTGCCATTTTATCCCCGTTGTTTTCTCGGTGGGTTCCTGGCTTGGCTGTTGGTGCAGCTGCCGGGCGCCTGGCCCTGAGCCAGCCCCTGCCAGATGGCGCGGGGCTCTCAGACGTGCTGCACTCCATTCCTGTCCCGGCTCCCGCTATTTAATCAAATTATAGGAAAAGTCAATTTGCTGGATTCCCGTTCTGCAGTGCCTCCCCCATCCCCCCAGCCCATGCGCAGCTCCCTCTGCCCACAGCACCCGGCAGCATCCTGGGGACCAGGGCCTGGAATTCTCTTTTTTGAGCAAGGGACAAAGGGCAGCTGCCAGTGTCTGTCAGGATTTGCCCTTCCCCCTCTCTCTTTTTTTTTTGGTCTTTATTTTACGAGTTCCCTGTAGAATCAGAGAGTCATTAAGGTTGGAAAAGCCCGCTAAAGGTCACTGAGTCCAACTGTTCCCCAGCACTGCCAAGGCCACTGCTGACCCATGTCCCCGAGTGCCACCTTCACACCTTATTTGAACACTTCCAGGGATGGCAGTTCCAATGCCTGATCACAGTTTCAGTGAAGAAGTTTTCCCAATATCCAATCTAATCCTCTCCTGGCCCAGCCTGAGGCCGTTCCCTCTCCTCCTGTCCCTGTTCCCTGGGAGCACAGCCCGACCCCCCCCGGCTGTCCCCTCCTGTCAGGGAGTTGTGCAGAGCCACAAGGGCCCCCCTGAGCCTCCTTTTCTCCCGGTTGAGCCCCTTTCCCAGCTCCCTCAGCCACTTCTGGGGCTCCAGACCCTTTCCCAGCTCCATTGACCCTTGTTGATTTCTGGGGGGCTTTGGGGTTGTTTTTTTAAACAAAAAGCAGCCTGGCACAGGCTGTCCAGGGCCGTGGTGGAGTCACCATCTTGGAATTGTTCAGAAAACATGTGTCTGTGGCACTTGAGGACATGGCTTAGTGGTGAACATGGTGCAGCTGCTTTTATGGTTGGACTTAAAGATCTCTTCCATCCTTAAGGATTCTCTGTGTCTTTTATTCCCCACCATCAATTTTGTCCCTTTTTGCTTGATGACGAGGGCTGGAAGGGAGCAGCTGGCTGTGGGGAAAAAGAAACTTGGGCAAGTTTCCTTCCCAAAGAGTACTGTGTGCCAGGCAGAGCCCGGCCCACCTCTGCTTTCGGCTGGATTAAAAAAAAAAAGATTATCGGTTTCAGAATGAATCAAAGGGGATGAAAATAAGCTGTGACAAAAGTTCTCACATCATCTGAGTGCTATTTCAGTTTCTTTGAATGCCATTTCGGTTCCTTTGCATGTTGAATTTCTGCTTTAAAAGAAGGTCTGTTTTTGTCCTGGCAGAAGCTGATTTTCGGTCAGGGCTTTCTAGGATGGGTTTGGCTAATTTAGAAGGGAAAGAAAAGCTTTTTCTTGTGCTTGATATGCTGTTAAATCACAGAGCTGAGCACTGCTGCAGAAATCTGACCCAAGAGCTGTGTGAGGGCTGTCTGAGGGTTGTCCCCTCCCCTGTGACAATGGCTGTGAGGGGTTGCTCGGCCCCCGTGCCTCAGCTCCCCTCAGCCCAATTTCCCTGTGGGTTTTGAGCAGGGGCTGTGCCCAGGAGCCTGGCACAGGGCAGGGTTGGCACAGGGGGGTGCCCACTGCCACCACCCAGCCCGTCCCCCCAGTGTGGGGTCACTGCAGCAGTGGTGGCTTTTGTGGTTACCCAGAAAAAAAGTTAGAACCATGGAAAACAGAACTGGAGCAGAGTCGAAACTTCTGCTGGAGCTGGGCAGGTTTTGGGGATCAAGGAAGGTGACAGGAACAGAGAGGAGCCCTGTGCCCTCTGCCCTCTCCTCTGTGCCCTGTCCTGTGCTGTTCTCTGTGCCCTCTGCCCTGTCCCCTGCCCTGCTCCATGTAGGGCTTTGCCATTTGAGGATTTCAGCTGAGCTGCTCCAGTTCCTCCCCCCCCAGATCTGCTGTGGGATGAATCAAAGCAAAGCTCCTGGACTCATTAGATGGTTTGGGTTGGAAGGGACCTTAAAGCCCATCCAGCTCCACCCCTGCCAAGGCAGGGACTCCTTCCTCAATCCCAGAATGCTCCAAGCCCTGTCCAACCTGGCCTTGGACACTTCCAGGGATCCAGAGGCAGCCACAGCTGCTCTGGGCACCCTGTGCCAGGGCCTCCCCACCCTCCCAGGGAACAATTCCTTCCCGGTATCCCATCCATTGCTGCCCTCTGGCAGTGGGAAGTCATTCCCTATGTCCTGTCCCTCCACCCCTTGAAAGGTCAGTTGAGTGAAGCCCTTGCTGCTCTGTTGCCATGGGAGAGGTGGTCAAACACTGCTAAGTTTGATGTTTGAAGTTTAAGCTGTGCAGGGTTGGGGGCAGCCACAGTGAGGATGTGAGGCCAAGGACTGAGCAAGCCCTTCTCTTCAACCCCTTTCCTGCCCCACAGGTGTATCCATCCAACTCAGGTGATGACTACAGCAGGGATCCAGCTGGATATACTCCCTCGAAACCTCCCAGCACTGTGTATCCTGGAGCATTTTATATGACAGGTGAGTTATTCCCAGACTGTGACCCCACAAGGCAGGCAGAGCAGAGGCAGCCTTGCCAGTTATGGACCATGGGAGGGATTGCACATCTGAAGGGAGGTCAGGGCAGGAGTGCATGAGACACAATGCAGCCCCAAAATCATTGAATATCCTAAGCTGGAAGGGATCCACAGGGATCATCAGTCCAACGCTTACCCCTGCACAGACCCCCCAACAATCCCACCCGGAGCATCCCTGAGAGCGGTGTCCAAACGCTCCTGGAGCTCTGGCAGCCTTGGGGCCGGGACCATTCCCTGGGGAGCCTGGGCAGTGCCCAGCACCCTCGGGGGGAAGAACCTTTCCCTGAGCTCCATGCCAAGCCCTGACACAGCTCCAGCCCTTCCTGGGCTTCTGTCCCTGTCCCAGAGAGTTTGTCCTGGTTTGCTCAGCGGGTGATGCTCAGCACAGGCAGGATGTGGTGGGAACACTCCCAGCCCCTCAGCCAGGGCTGACTTGTCCCCTCCTGGGGGCTGGGGGCTGCTGTCCGTGCCCCACTCAGCTCTGGGTTCCTTGCAGACGGACTCCATAACTCACCAGACCTGTGGAGTTCCCCAGGTGCCATGAGCCAGTCGAGTTATGGTGCCATGCTGGGCAGCTCCTCGTCCCCGCTCCCGCAGTCCAGTGGCTTCAACAGTTTACATCAGCATGAACGCATGGTAATGTCCCCATGGCTGTGTCACCTCCCTGCTACTTTCTCCACTGGCTGTGGGCTCAGCCCACCTGGGTCCTGCCCCAGCTGCTGAACCCCACAGCTTTTGCAGGGCCCCTCTCACCCCTGTCCCTCTCCCTGCCAGAACTACCAGCTGCATACAGGAGAGGTGAACGGTGGACTCCCCTCTGTGTCCGGCTTCTCCTCAGCCTCCACAGCATACGGAGTGTCCAGTCACACCCCCCCGATCAGCGGCACAGACAGCATCATGGGTATGGCCAAGAGTGACCCCCTGGCTCCTGGGCTGGGCACAGGCTCACCTGGAAAACCAGGGCTTGTGCAAACCTGGTGCCTGAGGCATCCAGCACACCCAGACACCTTTGGTCCCTCGTGTGTCACCTGTGCCTGGAGTCCCTGCCTGGGGAAGAGGCACAGTGAGGTTCTTGCTGCTGGAGCACCTGGGTGTTTGCGGCTCGTCGGGTGGGTCTGGGAGGAGCCCAGGAGCTCTGGCATTATCTCCTGGAGGTGATGTGGCATAGATGAGTTGTGGGATGGATTTGCACCTGTGTGAAGCTGTTCCCTAGATCCGGAACGGGAATGTTCATGCTGGGTTTGGATACCACGTTAACTCCCGAGTGCTTTTGTCTCTGGCCCTGCCGAACCTGTTACAAAACCTGTTACTGAAATGAGCTTGTGCTCTCCAGGAAATGAGGATCCTGACACAGATTTGTAGAAAAAACCTTGTTTTTTTATGGAGAAGCAAGTTTGGAATTCATAGAATGGAAGTATCATTAAGGTTGGAAGAGACTTCCAGGATCATCCAGTGGTTGCTGGGGTTTGAGATGCCCCATGGCTATGGCTGTGCTGCAGCAGAGATGTCTGATTGCTGTTGATGGCACTACACCTGCAGCCCAGAGCTTGGAGAGATGTCCCTGCACCCCCTTGACAACTTCCAGGGGAAGGTGCCCCATGTCCAAGCTGCTCCAAGCTGGACAAACATTTCATTTTCAAGCAAAGCACTAAAAGCAGAAAATTTCCAGCCTGGAGCAGGTGACCCCGAAGAAGGTCTTGTAGGGTACTGTGTCCTGCTGGGGTCTGGGGCCTTGGCAGTGGCATCTCTGTCCTCTCTTGGCAGGTAACAGAGGAACCACAGCTGGGAGCTCTGGAGATGCACTTGGGAAGGCTCTGGCCTCGGTAAGAGTTTGGGATAGTCCTGAGCCGCCCCTGGTCCTGCTGCTGCAGGGACCCTCTACCCAGCAGGGCACATGGACACCTTTGGTGAATGCACCCCAAATCCACAGCAGCCTCTGAGAGAGGATTTTCCCCTCTCCATGTGCTGTAATCTCAGTCCTGGCACCTTTTGGTGGATAGGGAAACTGAGGCACTGCAGGTTGTGGTGGCCCTGCAGCCCCATTTCCTGCTCTGTGCCCTCCCAGCCTGATGCTGCTCTGCCTGATGCTACACAGACCTTGTGGCAGGTCTTGCAGGTCCCAGTAGTCCTTGCCCTGTATGTGCTGGTTCAAACTGGAGGGCACTGGTCTCACTGGGTTGCCACAGAGTTGCCTCTGTCCCATTCAGTGATCTTTGCATGATGGCAGAGATGGGTGCTGACAGCACCCTGCAACAAATCTTGAGAGCTCCTGCTTCTTCCTGAGAGGGGACCTGAAGAGCAGAGGCTGCACTCGGGGTGGTGACAGTAGGGACAGAGAGAGACCCCAAGGTTAATGGGGGAACTGGGCTCAGTCTTTGTGCTGGTTGTGGGTTTGGGAAGGGAGGTCCAGCAGGTGGTGGGTGCCACTGGGAGGGGACAGCTAGCTCAGGGTAGCACTGCTGACCATCCCCCTTCTGTCCCTGCAGATTTACTCCCCCGACCACTCTAGCAATAACTTCTCCTCCAACCCCTCCACCCCGGTCGGGTCCCCGCAGGGCCTCGCAGGTGAGTGACAATGGGAAGAGTAAGGGGGGTTGGGTTTGCTTTGGGGACTTCCCAGGCAGCGAATTTCCCAGGTCAGCCCCAAACCCTCAGCCTAGGGCTGGCAGCACCCCCAGGACCTTCTCCTGCCGTTCCTGACCATGTCCCTGAGCATCCCTTCTTGGAGAGGCTGTGGCTGGATCTGCCTCCCATGGGAGAAGTGCAGTGGGAACTGGGAAGCAACCAGGTGGTTAAAATCCATGTTCAGCACCTGCTGAGAGCCCATTCCTGCTCCCCTCGAACAGGACAAGTCCCACTGTGGCCAGCAGAGCTGGTGCCCAGGTTCCCTGTGCCTGGGGTGCAGCACAACGTGGCCCCAAGGTCACAGCGAGTCAGAGACCAGGGAGGGACATTGGGGTACCTCTCGGGGTCTGAGCCAGAGCAGAGTTCGTGATGCCACACGGTGCCACAGTGTCCACATGGTGCCACAGTGTCCACATGGTGCCACAGTGTCCGTGTGGTATCACATGACTCTCTGGTAGCCCAGGAGGTGTCAAGCAGTGCCATGGTGGCCTGTGCACTGCCATGGGAGTTTGTGTGGAGCTGTAGTGGCCCATGCAGGGCAGGTGGTGCCACAGTGGCTCGTGCAGTGCTGTGCAGGGCCATGGTGGCCCGTGCAGTTCCATGGTGGCCCATGCAGTGCCATGGTGGCCTGTGCAGTGCCATATGGTGCCACAGTGGCCTGTGCAGTGCCGTGGTGCCCCATGCAGTGCCGTGTGGTGCCAAAGGGGCCTCTGCAGTGCTGGGGGGTGCTAGTGTGGCCCGGGCAGTGCTGTGCATGGCACGGTGGCCAGTGCTGTTCCCCAGCTTCCAGCCCCATCTAGTGGCAGCCGTGGCCCTGGCCGGTCCCCAACTGTGCATTTGTCCCCAGGCTCGTCGCAGTGGCCGCGGGCAGGTGGAGCGGGTGCCTTATCTCCCAGCTACGAAGGGAGCCTCCACACTTTGGTGAGTGGCACCAAAAATTCCAGCTTCTCCTTTTCTCTCTCATCCCTCAGGGCTTGGTGGTTAAGGGTTTTTGGGTGATGCCCTTTCCCCTGAATGCCTGGAATCAGCTGGTTGGTCAGGAATGGATGTTTGGGTGGCAGCAGCTAAGCAGAGCCGAGTGCTGATCCCTGACCTGGCATCCCCTGGCAGCCTGGCACCTTCCCCCTGCCCCCAGCCCAGGCCCATCCCAGGGCTATGGCCCAACCCAAGGGATTCCTGGCAGGTTTCTGCCTCCCTGCCCTGGGCAGTTCCACTCATGTGACCCATCGTGCCTTTGGGGAATGGCACTGCCTGGGTGGGATTATTTCTCCCCATCCCTGCCCTGTGGCACCTGGGTCCAGGATTGCCACCAGCCATTCCATAGTGCAGAGAAGCAGGGGCCTGCTGGCTTTATAGGATTGTAGTCGTGGAATTGGATTGGAATCATGGAGAGGTTTGGGTTGGAAGGGATCTTAAAGCTCGTACAGTTCCACCCCCTGCCATGGGCAGAGACACCTTCTGCTAGACCAGGGTGCTCCAAGCCCTGTCCAACCTTGGACACTTGCAGGGATGGGGCACTTAACACAGATCTGTCTCTGTCCTGCCCTCCCAGCAAAACAAAATGGAAGACAGGTTGGATGAAGCCATCCACGTGCTGAGGAACCATGCCGTGGGCCAGACCTCTGCCATGCCCAGCAGCCACGGAGACATGCATGGGCTGCTGGGCTCAGCACCACCACACAGTGCCGCCGTGGGCAGCCTGGGCCAGGCCTTCCCCGCCTCAGTCATGGCCCTGGGCAACAGGCACCCGAGTCTGGTGAGTGTGGGAGCTGGCAGGGACACGCTGGGGACATGTGTCACGTGTGGCATGCCCTGGCATTCAGGGGGACGTGTCCTTTGGGACAAGAATAGCTCAGTGTGGTGCAGCTTGGGTCAGGTGTTGGCAGCGTTGCATGGGTGACATGCACAGAAGTCACTTCCCATGTTCCTGCAAGGCAGAGTTGAGTCATAGAATCCCAGAATGGCTTGGGCTGAAAGGGGCATTAAAGCCCATCCCATTCTACCCCATTGCATGGGCAGGGACACCTTCCACTATCCCAGAGTGCTCCAAGCCCCAGTGTCCAACCTGGCCTTGGACACTGCCAGGGATCCAGGGGCAGCCACAGCTGCTCTGGGGACATTGAGTCCACCCTTGACACAAGCGCTGTGTGCCCTTCCCTTGTGCCCCTTCTCAGGGCAGACAGAGGTGGTGATAGAGCTGCTCTTCTTACCCTGCAACATGGTTGGAAATCCCTCAAAATAATTTCAAGGCATCCCTGGGATACACAGGGAGGAGAAGAGGGATCCAGTGGGTACAGGAGTGCCAGGTGTCACCAGGAACTCCCTGCTCTGAATGGTCTGGGCAGGCACCACGTCCCTCTGTGCACGTGGGGAGTGCTGGTGTGTGAGGGCTCATTCCAGTTCCAGGGAATGTGATGGATCCAGGGTGCCCTGGGCATGTGGATGCTGGGGTCCCTTGCAGGGTCACCTGGGTCCCCCCTTGTCTAGAAGTTGGTGACCAAAGCAGCACATTTTTGGCAGAGCTGCTTGCCTGCTGCAGCAAACAGTGACACATCTCCAGTCTCCAGAAAACCAGTTGTGATCCCCCTCCAGGCTCCCTGGGTTCTGCTCCTGAGCAGGGAATGGGATGTGTCCTCTGCAGGCTGTTGCCAGCTGGGGAGCCAGCGGGGCTGGTTCTGTCCTGTCAGTCCCCCCAGCCTGTGTGGCACAGCCTCGGGGCCGTGGGCTCAGAAGGGGCCTTCACTCTTTGCCTCCAGCCCCTTTGGAGCCAAGTTCATGTTGCTGGGATGTTCCTTGCTCTGGTGGCACTGGGGAGGTGGCAGAAACAGTGGTGATCAAGGGACAGAGGACACGTGTCCACTCAGGTGTGCTCGCCTTGCACCAGGCACAGAAGGGCTTTTCCTCGGGGAGGGGGACAGCAGTGATGGTCTCTGGGCTGGGTGCAGCTCCTCTTCAGAGCAGGGAGCTGCAGTGTCCCCACCACATCCCAGAGTGCTGGTGCTGGAGCAGGCTGGCCCTTCCCTCCTGCATTCCAGAGCTTCAGGGATGGGAGGGTGAGGGGAGCACATAGCTGTGCCTCAGCCTGGTCTATGGAGCCCCCAGGGTGTCCTGGGGTGACTGCTCAGGTGACTGTGCTCAGGTGACTGCTCAGGTGAATGTCCCTACTGGCCGTGACACATCCCCCCTAAGGCTCACTCTGCTCGTTGTGCTGCAGGTGGGAGGAGGCCACCCTGAAGATGGGTTGTCCAGCAACCCCAGCTTGCTCCACAACCATGTCACACTTCCATCACAGCCCAGCTCGCTCCCGGACCTCAGCAGGCAGCAGGACACGTACAGTGGTAAGGCAGCTCTGCATGGGTGCAGCATGGGGCTCACCTGTGCTAAGGGTCACCTGCTGGGGGGTGTGGGGAGTCACCTGTGGGGCTTGGGTCCAGGCCTGTGCAGCAGCAGTCTGGGAGGAAGTGGCTGTCTCTGCAAGTTTGGTACTTCCTTGCAGCATTCACAGGGCAGTTTCCAGAGGTTTCATAGTCCCAGAATGGTCTGGCTTGCAAGGGACCTTAAGGCTCATCCTCTTCCACCCCCTCCCATGGGCAGGGGCACTTTCCACTCCCCCAGAGTGCTCCAAGCCCCATCCAGCCTGGCCTGGAACACTTCCAGGGATCCAGAGGCAGCCGCAGCTGCTCTGGGCATCCTGTGCCAGGGCCTCACCACCCTCCCAGGGTGGGAATTGGGAATTCCTTCCCAATATCCCATCTAACCCTACTGGTCTGACCTGTATTTTCCCATTCCCCCAGCAGGTGTGGGTGCACAGTTCACAGTGCTCTGCTGTGTAGGTTGAGTTTCCAAACTGGAGGTTCTGGGAATTAAGAGGGAGAATAGGGTAAAGCCAGCACCCCCTCCATCTTCCTTGAGTGTGGAGCAGCAGTGCAGGATGAGTTTGGGATGCCACTGTAGAAGCAGGGCCTGGGGACCCTCCAGCCTCCTGTGTGGGTCAGGCCCCTCAAGCTGTGCATGTGGCTCTGCTCTCTCTGCAGGCTTGTCTGGGGGGCTGGGGCGGAGCAGCGTCTCCTCAGGAACAAGTGAAATAAAGAGGGAAGAGAAGGAGGATGAAGAGAACACGTCGGTGGCAGATAACTCAGAAGAGGAGAAGAAGGAGCTGAAACCCTCCCGGACCAGAACAAGGTGCTCTTTGAACAGGTCTCTCCCTTCACTTTCTCTGTTCCCAGGCCAGGGGTGTTTGGGCTGGGATCCAGCTGCCAGGACCCACCAGGCACTGGGCTTGGTCTGGTTTGGCCTGGGGTAATCCTGTAGCACAGACCTCCCAGCCCCTGCCCAATCTGAAGCCTGGCATGGTCTCACGCAGTCTGGGCTCCTGCTACTGCTCTAGGGGGAAGGGTCCCTGCCCCTCTCCTGCTGGCTCCTGTCCCTGTGGCCTCAGGGCATCCTCCTGCTCCTAAAGCAGAGGGATGCACCTGATCCCCCACCTGCTTGTGTGGGCACTTGGGGCTGTGCAGGGAAGGAGCAAGTGCTCAGCCCCAGTCAGGGTTTGACTCCTTCCCTGCCTCAGGGCACCTGTGCTCTCTGCTTTGGGCTCTTGTATCCTTTGTCACATCCAGCCAGAGGAGTGGCAGTGGCTCAGGTAGAGTCCTTCAGTGTGTTGGCTGTTCTGTGGCCTTGCCACCAACTCAGAGACCTCACCGGGGTGATGGTGCCCAGAGAGGCAGCACCAGCCCCACTCCTGCCCTGGAGGCAGAGGGCTGCATCTTCCAAAATCCCAGCTGGGGATTGCAGTGTTGGCCTTCACCTTGTCTGGGCCACCCCACACTTTCCCAGCAACAAGCTCCGGCCTTAATCACTTTGTGGTTTCTTTTTTTGCTGTTTCAAAACAAAACAAAACAAAAAAGAGGCAGAAGAAGAGCCTTAACTGCTTCTCTCCGAAGCCCCTGCACATCCCTGCATGTGGCACAGGCAGCAGGTCCTGGCAGGGCACGTGGGGGGCTCGGCATCTCGGTGCGTCACCGTGTGTTTCTTGTCTGTGAGTTGACCAGTGCTGAGAGTGCACACGAGGAATGTCCCTGTCTCGTTCTTATTTTAAACCATTAGTCAAGATGAGGATGAGGAGGACGATCTTCTTCCCCCAGAGCAAAAAGCCGAGAGAGAGAGAGAAAGGAGGGTCGCCAATAATGCCCGTGAGCGCCTGCGGGTTCGTGACATCAACGAGGCCTTTAAAGAGCTCGGACGCATGTGCCAACTGCACCTAAACAGCGAAAAACCGCAGACCAAACTGCTAATCCTACACCAGGCCGTATCAGTCATACTGAACCTGGAGCAACAAGTTAGAGGTCAGTGAGGGTCCCGGAGTGGTGATATTTTACGTATCTGATCGGCACGGGGCTGTCTGTCTGTCTGTCTCCTGTGATGTGCTGTGGTGCCTCGCACTGTCTCTCTCCCCTGTGGCCTTAGGGACCAACCCAAGGCTGTCGATGTCCTTTTTATTTTTTTTTTTTTTTTTGCCTTTTTTGCATCCGTCCCTGCTGTTCCCTCCTTTGTCCCCTGCTGCCACCGTGTGTGCTGCATGCCAGTCCCTGCAGGGACATCTGTGCCATCCTGCTTCCCCCAGCCAGGAGTGCTCAGTGCTTGGCCAGCAAAGTGACAGGAACTCCGCTAGAAAATCTCCCAGAGGGGTCCAGCTCTGCCATCTCCAAGGGCTGCTCTGAGCACAGAAGCCATTCCTGTCCCCTCTATGTGCCTGATGGGGCTCTCTGCTCCTGTCCCCTCAGTGTGGCACCTGGCAAAGCCCTGGCACCACGGGAGCTGTATGAGGGCAGCGGGATGCCCTGAGTTCAGCAGCCCTCGCTGGTGTCCAACACAGGCTGGGAGCGTTGTGCATTCTGAGCCTGGAGCTGCCAGCGGGCACCTGCAGGCTCTGCCCCTCACCAGGACACCCTCAGGGCACCTTCTGTCCCTTCCACACCCGTGTGCACCCATGGTGTGTGTGCACCATGGTGCGTGTGCACCCATGCCAGGGAGGGAAACAAGGGCTGGCTGTCCCACTCCTATGAGGACATGGCTGCTTTGTCCCGCACCCTGCAGTGCATGCTCTGCTCCTGCTCCTGCTCCTGCTCCCACTCCTCCTGCAGCGTGGGTGCTGGGGCAGGATAACCCTTTCTCTCTGCAGAGCTGTCGTAACACGCGTCGGGGGCTGTACCTGCCTGTGCTCCTCTCTGCTGGCCTTGCTGTGCCTTGATGTTGGAGTCCTTTGTGCCTCTCCTCAGTTTGTAATTTTTTGCCTTTCATAACATGTATATTTTTTCCTGTCTTCTTTTTTAATTTTCCCTTCCTTTTGATTTTTTTTTTTAATTTTGAGTTTTTATTTTTTGGTTCTGTTCTTTCCAATCTCCTACAGACATGCCCCAGCCGTGACCTCTCGGTGGTCCCACTCTACCTTGTACTTGCTGCTCGCGGATCCCAGGCAGGACCGAGGGTGGGGCAGGCCTTAGGCAGAGTTGGCACCATGTTCACTTTCGTCTCCCAAGCTTGTCCCTTTTTAAACCTTTCCTGGAGGCAGGCAGGGAGGTGGCAGAGCCCTGCAGGCTCCCTCAGCAGTTAGTGCAGACAGGCAGTGTCCCTTCTGTGGGTTTATGCTGCTTTCCAGGACAGAATGCCACCCTCACACCCCCTCTGGCAGCACTGCCATGGGCACGGGGCCATTGGGTCCATGTGTGCCCAGGGGGGCTGCCAGGATCCTCCTACTGCCACAGCAGCTACAGGAAGGGAAAGGAGGAGACTGAGGAGTTTTAAGCTGGTTGGTGACCCCCAGGGGCACAAGGCAGCCCAAGCATCCCATCCTCACACAGTGCAAGCTGCCAGTGGTGGGGACACAGCTCTGTCCTGCCCTGGTGTGACATCCAAGCCTTGTCCCTGCTGGGTGAGCCACCAGCCAGGACTGGCCACCAGCAAGGACCTGCAGCCATTAACCTGTGCTGGAGGAAGGATCTGGGATCCTGCGTGGGGGGCACAGGTGCCAGGATAGCCGCGTCCCCCAGCCTGTCCTGGTCCTGTGGAGAGAAGGTGGCAGTGCCAGCTGGGGCAGTGAGGAGGGAACACAGACAGGGACAAGGCAGCAAAGAGAGGGTGCAGCAGAGACAGTGGGCAGCCCTTTGTCCCACATAGGCAGTGCTTGCCCAGGGAGCCCCTGCTCCCCTTCACATGGCCGTGCACTGTCCGGAGGCTCTCCAGGAAGGCTCTGACTCTGCGGGCCCTCTTTGCTAAAGGTTTATCCCCACGTTGCTCCCCAGGAGCCCAAGGCCACAGGCTGTCCCAGTGTCAGGTCTCACCCAAGGACCCTCCTCAGACAGGTGTCTTCCTGCAAGAAGTTTTGCTCTGGGGGAGAAGGTCGTCTGGGCTTAAATTGGGGTTTTTGAAGGGTTGGGCAAGGCCACGGTTCAAGATGCTGCCAGCACAACTGTGCTTCATCCCATCCCTGCCTGGGTCAGGCATCCCTGGGGTGCTGTCAGCAGAGGGGGCTCTCCCAGAGCTTCTCACTGTGCCTGGAAAAGAAAATCACCCCTTCTGGTGAGCTTTTGGCTGTGTGGAAAGATTGGGATTCAGTGTCTGCATCCAAGTCTGAGCCTCAGAGCAGCCCTGGCTCCTGCTCCCAATGCTGCCCTGGCCTCTAAGAGGGTGCCAGGCCAGGCTGCTCCTGCTGCTGCAGCACCACTGCTCCAAACACCAGCACTGGGAGCTGCAGATGGAATTTGGGAAGGAAATCTTACAAAGAAGGATTTGCTTCCTGCCAAAATCTTTCATTGGGGGACAAACCTGATGTTTTTGGCAGAGACCCTCCCCCAGTCTTTGAGTTCTCAGTCGAAAACAAACAAAATTTTGCAGAGGGTAGAAGGTGTTGGTGAGTGATGCTGCATCAATGCCCACCCTTGTCCCCAGTGGCCCCTCCAGCCCTCTGGGCACCTGGCCCTGTGCTGGCAGCACCTTCCCTGGGCTCACAGAAGTGACACAGCCTGGGCTGCTCTGGGAAGCACCCAGAGGAATATGCTTTGCAAAGTGAGGCTGTTTGGGCCATTTCCAGTGGACACCCGGAGCACTTCCAGCACGGCAACATAGAGCCCCCTCGGTGGCACCCCCTGACTAACCCCTGTGGTGCTATGAACCCAGCAGTACAGACGAGGCCTTGTCACTGGAGGACAAAGATCTGAGGGACCGGGAGAGGAGAATGGCCAATAACGCCAGGGAGAGGGTGCGTGTGCGGGACATTAACGAGGCCTTTAAAGAACTGGGACGCATGTGCCAGATGCACTTAAAAACGGACAAAGCACAGACCAAACTGATCATCCTACAGCAAGCGGTGCAGGTCATTCTGGGCCTGGAGCAGCAAGTACGAGGTATGGTACCACTGGCAGGTGCATTTTGGGGCCTGTCTCCTCCCCTGTCTCTGCATGCTCGTGCTTCTCTGTCCTGACTCCTGCTTTTGCTGTGAGGTGTGTGTTTGCAGCGCCAGCAGCACCTCTGGGTGCTGAGCTCTCCCCACCCCCAGCCTGGGGTGGATTTGAGGCTCTTCTCTCTATCCACTCATGCTTAATATAATTTGGCACCTGGATCCCATTAAGCAGATTTGGAAAATTCAGTCCTCAACTCTGAGTGCCGGCTGAGGCACTTGGGGGTTCCTGTAACAAGCACATGGAGATGCCCTGGCACAGGATGCCCAGAGCAGCTGTGGCTGCCCCTGGATCCCTGGAAGAGTCCAAGGCCAGGTTGGACATTGGGGCTTGGAGCACTCTGGGGTAGTGGAAGGTGTCCCTGCCCATGGCAGGGACTTGGAACAAGATGGACTTTAACATTCCTTCCAACCCAAGATTCCACGTGTAAGTGGGGGTGCAGCTGGGCCTGGGGTTCTGCTGGAGCAGGGCCTGGCAGATTCCTGCAGGGCCTGCACAGAGCTCATCTCCTCCCACGGGCCTGCCTGGCACTGTCCCCCCTGTCCCTCTTGGATGCTGCTGCCAGGGGTGATGCTGTTGCCCAGACTGAGGTTGCTCCCCTCCCTTGCTGTTTTGGGCACAGAGCGCAATCTGAACCCAAAAGCTGCCTGCTTGAAGCGTCGGGAAGAGGAGAAAGTGTCCGGAGTGGTAGGAGACCCCCAGATGACACTGTCAGCTTCACATCCTGGTCTAGGAGACGGTCACAACCCTGTTGGACACATGTAAAGGTACTGCTCCCCACCTTTGATCCCACATCCAGTGTGGGTCCAGCCCTGTGCCCATGCCCTGCTCTGCTCTGTCTGGTCAGCCCTGCTCCCTCAGCACCAGCCATGGCCCTGCTTTGTTTCCCTGAAATCCACGACCTGCATGTGTGCAAGGCCTGGCACAGGCTGCCCAGAGCAGCTGTGGCTGCCCCATGCCTGAAGTGTCCAAGGCCAGGTTGGAGGGGCTTGGAGCAACCTGAGATAGCGGAAGGTGTCCCTGCCCATGGCAGGGGTGGAATAAGATGAACTTGAAGGTCTCTTCCAACCCAACCCATTCCATGATTCTCTCTGTGTACGATATGCCCCATGGACACCCAAAGCCTCTGGCCCACACTAGAGTGCAGCTCCATAGCTGGGATTGGGGGGGTTTGGAGCTCTCTTAAGTGGATTCAGCTCTGCTCTGCACCTCCCAGTCCTGCCCCAGTTAGCTACTGGAAGCGAGCAGTTCCTTTTCCTTGTGGTTCTATGAGAGGGAATAGGCAGGTCCCAGAAATTCCAAGAGAGTCAGAGAAGGTGAAAATCCCCTGGTAAGGTGCTGGCAGGCACAGACTCTGATGGGCTGTTCCATTTTTAAGGGAACCCAGGAGCATCTGAGCAGTGCAGAGATGGTGGGAGGGGATTGAGCAGATCTAGGAGTGATAGTTGAGGAGCTGATCCCATAGAGAGGACACAGTCCCTTGGTGTCCCCTGCCCCAGTGGGTGCCTGGGGATGCCCTGACTGAAACAAAGGCAAAGCTCAGCTGCAGCCCTGCCCAGCCCTGCCGGGACAAGCTGCAGCAGGAGCCTTGGGGCCCCCTGTGCAAGGAGCACAGTTTTATTCTCATTTGGGTTCCTATCACTTCAGACTTTTCTTTTTTTCTTTTTTTTTTTTTTTTTTTTTAATTTTATTTGTAGATCTTTTTGTTCCTCTGGATACGGAGATCTGTAGGAAGAAAACCCTCGGTGTGACCTGCAACCCTGTTGAACCACAAACTGTAGTACTGCTCATACTGACACATACAGACGGATCCTGGCGTGACGTAAGGAGTGGAAAAAACACTTTGTCAGAAACAAAACGGAAACAAAAAATTGCCTTAAGTATAAAGTGCAGAACAGTCAATACATATCACTCAGTTAGGAGGGGGTGGCGTGTTCTCTTGGCTTGTTCACAAGCAGCCAGCAGCAAAATTGTGCCTAAGCTTGATATTTCTTTTTTAAAAAAAAAGAACGTTAGTTATGAGATTTTTTATGTAGAACAAATAGCAATGCCTTTTGGTTTTTTTTAGCTTCTTTTGCATATGTTTTGTAAGCAACGAAAAAAATTTTTTTTTGTATAAAAACATGTCTTGTACCCTCCGCTTTTCTGCTGCTGTTTCTATAGTTAACGTTGCATCTTTAGGATCAACCAGAATATTAAAATTGTATTAAGAGAGACTGGATATAAAGAGAGGAATTCTCAGATTCGGCTCAGAAAGCCACTAAAAGCGAATGTAGCCACAGTGAGGGAATGTTCTTCCTTGCCTGGCTTGTACCTTCCATGACAAAAAACAAACTCATGTGCTGAATTCACCATCTCTTTGCTTCGGCCACTTCTGATTTGGGAAAAGGAAGTTGAACAGCAAAGTGAGTGGCAGCAGTGCTCCCGCTCCCCCCGGCGGTGGCCGAGGTGACTCACCAGGTTTGCTTTGTTCCCGGAGATCCTGAGGGGAGGACGAGCTGCTGAGAGAGAGCAGCCCCGGGTGGAGGAGAACCAAGGGACTGAGGTGCTTCCAGGTGAGCAGAGCAGCGAGGGATGCATGAGAGAAGTGCCTCTTGCCGCCTGCCAGAGCTGCTGGAGGCACTTCCAGGAGCAGCACTGAACAAAGACCAACTGAACAAAGCTGGAGCACTAGGAAGAGGTGGAGGCAGCTGGAGCACAGCAGCAGCAATGGGACACAGGGCCAGCAGCAGACCTGAGGATGCTGGAGCAGGAAAGGCACAGTGACCTGGCTCACTCCAGCCTTGGCAAAGCCATGACCAGCAGCAGGATCCCTTCTCGCAGTGGAGCCCCCACCATTGGAAATGCAGAATGCTGGCCCGGGCAGAGGGGTGGCTTCACACCCCGCTGTCACCTGCTGTCACATCTCCTGGGCATCCTTGGAGGCAGACTGAGCTCAGCACTGTGCCAAGGGCTTTGAGTGGGCACCGTCACCTGCACATGGGCTCCTCTCTTGGCACTGGGAAGGAGGGCAGCAGGAGCACCTGTCCTGCATCATGAGCTCCAGCAGCCAACCTGGGCCAGCCATCCCTTCAGTCCAAGGGATTTCCAGTCACTCCAGACCACTCTGGTGTGTGGAGCGAAGAAAGAGGTGCTGGGCAGTGCTAAGCTGCAGCAGCTGGTCTGGAGATGGCCATGGAAAAACATCCACCAGGAATTTACTCTTTGTTTCTTCCCTCTCCTTCCCCTTCTGAAACATTTTGTGCCTGGTTCTTCCCAGCTCTTCAGAGCCCACTCAGGCAGGATGGTGCGTGGGACATGGGTGCTGGTCTGGGGGGATGTGGGGAACTCCCCTCTCCCCTGCAGGGTCCAGCTCTCCCCTGTGCTGCTCCAGCCTGGGCTCCTGGGGAAGCTCTGTTGCTCTGGCACGGGAAACGGGAGGGACTGGCAAACAGGATTAGGTCCTGTGGCACTTCCCAGCACCCCCAGGCTTTGGCATGGCCTGGTGCTCCTCCATGCTCATGGCTGTGCTCTGTGCTCTGTGCTTTGGCAAACCCTGCTGGAAGTGCTCAGGGCACTGCTTATCTCCCGCCCACACCTGGGCACTGTGGCCTCAGTCCCTGTGGCGGCTCCAAGCTGAGCCACTCCAAGTGCCAGGGCAGGATGGGACTGTCCTTCCTTGCCCCTGGCCCTGCCCTGGGGCTCCCCAGCATCCAGCCATCGCTCTGAAGCTTTTGGGTGCTCCTGGCTTTCCCTAGCTTGCTGCTCCTATCATTCCTTCTGCATGGTGAGACCTCAGCAGCCCCAGCTCTGTTCCTGGGAAGGCCAGGAAAGCTCAGTGGTTCCAGTAACCCAGGTTCTTCTTGCCTGTGTCAACAGACACATTTTAGCCTAATCAGCTTGTCAGGTTACAACACTTCCCTCCCTTGGGTTCTTCTGGCTGCTGAAGCAGTGGGCAGGGAAATGGATGAGATTTTCTTCCGTGTGTGACAGCCTTGACTCCCATTCATGCTCTGGAGTGCAAACTGGAGTGCTCAACAGCTGCTTTTTGTTTCATCCATGAGAGTTCCTGCTCCATTAGTGGGACAGTGCTGGGGCTGCAAAGTACCCACTGCTCAGGGGTTTTGGCTGGCTCAGTGCCCCTGTCCCAGGGCCAGGAGGGATGGAGCAGTGTCCCAGCCCTGGAAAGCTTGAAACCCTACAAAAAATATTTAAAAGTGGTTCACAAACCATTGATTTAGCCCCGAGAATTGGAGGTGGCAGTCATGGACAGCTGGACTTAAAGGGACTAGTAAAGAGAAATCCATAAATTCAACAAAATTGGAAATCTGAGAAGATTTATGACTTGTTCACAAATTTGCTGAACTTCTTCATCCCCTCCGAGTCCTGCAGCCAGAGAGGAATCCCGATGAGCCAGAGCCTTTCTCACCATCCCTGAATCCCCAGGCATTGCAACAAAAATGGGGCTTTTTAGCTGCATTTAGGTGGTTTAAGATGTTGCTTTGACAGCAAATCCAGCCAGCTTCCTTCCGCGGCAAGGCTTGGGTGAAGATCCTTGAGCATAAGCCCTCAGAGCCAGAGTTTGGAGGGATCATTTCAAAAGCACAATGTAGGGGGTGGCAGTGCTCTCCCTGGAGCTGCCCCCATGGCACAGGGTGACAGCTTTATGTGCCAGCCCAATGTGGCCTCAGTGGCATCTCTGCTTTCCAGGTGCTCAGGGAACAATTGGGAAGAGCAGCAAGAAAAAATTCCTTTGTCTTGCTTAGTGTGAACATGGTGCCTGTAACCTGCCTGGGGAAGTGGCTTTCCTAAAAACAACCACTGCCAGGTGCTGTCCCCAAAATACCACCAGCCCAGCCCTGAAATGTCACGTTGTAGCAATGAAACTCTTGTCTTTAGGTGTTGGGGTCAGCAAGGGCCAGCTCTGCACCCTCCCCAGCCCACAGCTCTGCTCCATTCCACTTGGGATCTTACAGATCCCAGACCTGCTCCTCTGCCTGTGTGTGTCCCCACAGCAGTGGTGCTGCCAGGAGAGGCGTTACAGTGACATGTGACATGCTGTACAGTGCCATTTATTCCATTTCCTCCTTCCTTTCTCAGCCTTTGCTTGCATGGCTGCTCCTGGGGACACGTGCCCTCTTCTTTGGGGGCCACTGAGCCCCCCCCAGAGCTTCCTTTATCAGACAGGGGGGTTGCCTTCCCTTCCGTGCAGTTTCTAGTTCCTCTTTCCCCAGGCTGCATCCCAGTGAAGCAGCAGAACTGGGACACTGCCATGGGACATTTCTTTTGTCCCCAGCCCAGGGGCCTCTGTTCCCCACTCAGCCAGCCCCTGCCTCCTTGCACACAAGCTGTGCATGCCACAGTACTGGGGAGTGTCTGGAATCCTGTCTGTGAACAGTAAAATTGCAGATTTTGGTTTTCTCCCTTTTCACCTGCTTTTTCCCCAGAGCAAAGCAGCTGCAGCCTCCCATGGGTTGGTGCTCAGGCAGTGGTGGCAACTCCTGCTCACAGCCCCAGGGAGCAGAATTCCAGCTGTTTGGCATTCACCCCTGCCCGTGACCCCCTGTCAGATCTCACAGCCCCAGCCAGCATCTCTGCTCCCCCGCTGTCACAGCTATCCCACAGAGGTGTCTTGGCAGGAAGGATGGAATCAAGCTGTGGTTTCCTCAGGAGGCTGTAATTCCAGAGTCAGTGCAGAAACTGCTCTCCAAGGTCCTTTGTGTCTCACCAGTGTCCCCACTGAAGCCAGCAGAGCCTTTGGGCCCTTGCTGGGTGGTTCCAGTTGTGGGGGCTCAAGAAACAGGAGGCTTTGGAAACCCCCAATCCCCTACACCCTCGAGCTTTGCTGCCAACTTTGGGGCCTGTGGAACCCAAGTTCCTCTTGCAGGCCCCGCTGTGCTGTAGTGGGGAGCCTGGGCCAGCTCCAGTTCCATCCCTGGCCTTTGGGAGGTGGAGCAAAGCTGGGGATGGAGCTGGGCCAGAACAAGCCCTCAGCCCCCACCTGCAGTGCTGGCTAACCCAGAGCAAGCCCTGGCCACTGGACTCCCCCATTCCTGCCCAACACCAGCAATAGCAAGGCCTGTTTTCTGTACCCTGAGCTTGCACAAGGTCTTTGCCCTGTTAAAAATCCTATGCAAATCTTATCCCTCTCCCCTCTCCCAGGGCTCTGCAGATCCCAGCCCAGCCCATTCTCTCTGCTCTTGTCTGTGATTGTTCCTGAGTTCCTGCTCCCTGCTGCCCTCAGGGTACGGCTTAACTCCTGGCAGCTCCAAAAGCATTTTGAGACTTGTGCCCTGGAGCTGGGAGGGGGCAGATGAGTCTGTAGGAACATCCAACTCACACTGAGCACTGAACTGGAGGGGGCAAGGCCTAGTCCTGGGGCTCCTCCACGCACCCTTTACCCTCCTGTGCCTTCTGCTCGATGCTGGTGGGGCAATGCCAGCATCCTTCATCCCCCCAGCCCCCTGAAAGGAGAAGTTCTGTTCCACCTCATTGCTGCCCAGACTGTCCTGTTCTAACACCTGAGCCTCAGGCTCAGCTGGGGCTGCTCCTCCTTCAGCCATTCCAGGCCTGAAGGGGTGTTTCCCTTCCTCCCATGCTCCCCAGTCTCTCCAGCCAGCATCTCGGAGCTGTTTCCCTTTGCAGAGGGGCAGCCCATGCCAGCAGTGCCCATCGGCTGGGCTGCAGGCAGGAGGATTTGGGGGGTGGGTGCTTGCTGCCGGTGTCCCACAGCACAGCTGCCTCTCCCTGCCCTTGGAGCAGGTGTCAGGGGTCCTGGTGCTCTGTACTTTGATTTCCAGGAGAATTCAGCCCTCTGGGGAGCCATCAGTGCTGTGCCTTGGCCTGCAGGACTGCCACGGGGAGGTGGGCTCTGGTTAGGAGGGTGGTGCAGGCTCCACATGACCTTCTGCCAAACGTTGTGTGTCCACCTTCAGCCCAGCTCAGGGCCAAGGGCAGTCCTGTCGTGGATCTCCACACTGGTATCTCTGTTCCCCTGGTTTTGTACCCCTCCTGCTCCTCAGGACTCTCCATTCCCACCCTGGCCCAGCCCAGCCCTGCCGTGGTGGACGGTGAGGCTGTGACACACCCCGGGGCATCTCAGCTCCGTGTGGCTGCAGCACCAGCTCGGGACAGCAAAGGGGTTTCTGCTTCCAAACGGGGTGTGCTGGTGCCAAGGCCTTTTGCCACAGAGCATCCCTGTGCCCTGCATCCCTGGGCTGTGCCCGGGGGGCCATGGAGCTCCAGGGGGCAGCAAGCTGGGGACCCTGCAGGTCCCCCTTCGAGCTGGGGACACCACAGGTCTCCCTTTGAGCTGGGGACACCACAGGTCTCCCTTCCCAGGGCCATGTCTTCCCAAATCACTCAAACCCAGCAGCTTTTGAGCAAACCTTGCAACGTGGAGCCACTCAGGAGGGAAGGAGCCGTGGGAAGCACGCAGCAGGCACTGCTCATGTGCCAGGAGAGGGGAAAGAGGCAGGAGAGGACGACCCCAACCCCACACTGGGAGTGACCCGCTGGGTGCCCAGGGCTCCTGCTCTCTGGGGAAACAAAGCATTCCTGGGATGTTCTTTCTCTATATTTTTGTAGGAATGGGGGTGGGAGAGCAGATGGAAGATGCCTGCAGAAGTTGTTTATTTTTAACCCTGTAGAAACTTTTGGGTTGTTTTTGGTTTTTGGCCTTTAAAATAAAAAATGGTCCTTGCTTTTGATGTTTATGCTGCCTACCTGTAAATCCAGATGTACTTAAGTGGCTGAAATCCTTGTTCTTAAATCAGATACACATTATAGTTTTGAACTATATATATAGTAAATATATATATATATATATGCCTAACCCAGCAAAAAAAAAAAAATAAAGTATTTGGGGGTGGGAAATGCGTTGCTCTTTGAAATGAATCACAATTGGGGGATGAAATTGTGTTTCTGAGTGCCTCAAGATATGAATTGTTTTCATTTTTTTAAATAATTTTATACAAGTGTCAAAACAGCTGGCTGGATTATTTGGAATTTTTAAATAATCCTAACTTTTTTAAAGTAGATTTTGAGAACTGTCCTGTATATAACAGTAATGTAGCAATAAATGTGACATTTTATAACAATATTACTATTTTTATCCCCATGTGTGTCCTTCAGCTGTTGGATCCCTAGGAATGAAAAGTTGGAATAAAGGCTTTGCCTTGTACTTAAAAGAAAAAACGAAAGAAAACACCAGACAGGTTTTCAGACACTTGCTCTGGGTGTGGGCCCTGCCCCCTGCATCACTGTTGTTTCCTTGCCTCTGCCCCTGGGGAGCACCCACAAGTGGGAAATCCAGTTAAATGCCCCCAGCCCATCCCAGGAGCCCAGCATGGACTGGTGATGGGAGAAATTCATCAAATCAGAGTTGTTAAGGTTGAAAAAGAACTTTTAGATCATCAAGTCCAACTGTTAGATCACCACTAACCCATGCCCCCAGCACCACATCCATTGTTGGAACACTTCCAGGAATGGTGACTCTACCCTTCTGCCCTGGGCAGCCTGTTCCAGTACCTGACAACCCTCTTTGTGAAGAAATTTGTCCTAATATCCAACCTATACCTTTTCTGGCACAACTTGGGGCAATTTCCTCTCGTCCTGTCCCTTGTTCCGTGGGAACAGAGCCCAACTCCCACCTGGCTGTATCCTCCTGCCCTTTGGGCTCCAGTGTCCCCCAGGACTTTCACAGAATTACAGATTGATTTGGGTTGGAAAGGACTATAAAGCCCCTCTCATTCCACAAGCAGGGACACTGTCCACTGGACCATAAGCCCCATCCAACATGGCCTTGGACACTTCCAGAGACAAGGATCTGCCTGGAAGCAGCTTTCCTTCCACAGGTGTGCTGCCTGTGTTTTCACTGTGCTGCTCCAGCTCGAGGCTCATACCAAGCAGGACAAACAGTCCTGACTAACTGAGAAGTGTTTCTGGCATGGTTGGTTACATCTCCCTTAGCTTTGGGTGCCTTCTCTGAGCAGTGAGGCAGCTCTGCCCTTCCCAAGCTGCTCTAGGTGCATGGAATGACAGTCCCTTAAACTCCATCATAAAATCATAGAATCATCAAGATGGGGAAAGACTTTGAAGATCACCCAGTCCAACCATTAACCTGGNCCGTGGGAACAGAGCCCAACTCCCACCTGGCTGTATCCTCCTGCCCTTTGGGCTCCAGTGTCCCCCAGGACTTTCACAGAATTACAGATTGATTTGGGTTGGAAAGGACTATAAAGCCCCTCTCATTCCACAAGCAGGGACACTGTCCACTGGACCATAAGCCCCATCCAACATGGCCTTGGACACTTCCAGAGACAAGGATCTGCCTGGAAGCAGCTTTCCTTCCACAGGTGTGCTGCCTGTGTTTTCACTGTGCTGCTCCAGCTCGAGGCTCATACCAAGCAGGACAAACAGTCCTGACTAACTGAGAAGTGTTTCTGGCATGGTTGGTTACATCTCCCTTAGCTTTGGGTGCCTTCTCTGAGCAGTGAGGCAGCTCTGCCCTTCCCAAGCTGCTCTAGGTGCATGGAATGACAGTCCCTTAAACTCCATCATAAAATCATAGAATCATCAAGATGGGGAAAGACTTTGAAGATCACCCAGTCCAACCATTAACCTGGCAGCACTGCCATGTTCACCACTAAGAATGTCCTCAAGAGTCATATCCACACAGTTTTTTGTGGATGCTTCTAGGGATGGTGACTCCACCACTGCCCTGGGCAGCCTGTGCCAGCGGTTCATAACTCAGATCCAGACGAGGGAGAAGTTTGTGCTTGGGAGCAGCCTGGATGATGGATGCTCAACAATGTGCAGGGCAGAGCAGAAAGCAGGTGAGTGCTTGTGTCCAGAGCAGGCTTGGGCTGGGAGAGCCGGTGAGGACAGGAGCAAGGAGCAGCACAGAGGAGTTGCTGAGAGCATACAGCTTCCCAAGATCTGAGCAGTGGCCACCCACTGAGCTTCCTGCCAGCACTCCCTCCCTGGAGATAAGTCACTACCAGTTGGAGATGAGCTGTGATGAGACTACCAGATCCTGTGGGCAAATGGCATGTCATGCTCGCACTGCCAGACAATCACAGAATCATGGAGTGGTTTGGGTTCTAAGGGATCCTAAAGCTCATCGCATGGGCAGGGACCCCTTCCACTGTCCCAGGCTACTCCAAGCCCTGTCCAGCCTGGCCTTGGACACTTCCAGGGATCCAGGGGCAGCCACAGCTGCTCTGGGGTATCTGTTCGTGTTCCTCTTGCATGTTTGTTCATACAAGGCTGACCAGGCTCCAAGCAGAGCCTGCGGAACATTATGGAATTGGTGGTGATTTTATGACCCTCTTCTGAAATACCTGGCTGAAAACTCCCTCTCCTGTTGGGAGAGACTGAGTGGTCATGACATGAGGGTTTGTGGAGGCACTGATGGGCTCTGGGAAAACCGCTTTGGGAAGGGGGCACTTCCCTGCAGCACAAGAGGCTGAGAAACAGTGTCAGCTCAGTGCGGGAGCACTGACACCCCTCAAGGCTCGTGTCTCCTCTCCAGCCTGGGGACATCCTTTCCCTCAGGCCTCACGTCCCCCTTTCCAGTGCAGGGGCAGCCTGCTCCCCCACGGCAGCTGCTGTGCTCTCTCCGGTGTGGGGACAGCCCGTCCCCTCGGCCCGTGTCCCCTCAGGGCTCGCGTCCCTCCTCCAGCACAAAGACAAGCCCATCTTCTCAGGGCTCGTGTCCCAGCAAGGCCCGTGTCTCATCAGGGCTGGTGTCCCCTCTCCAGCGTCTCGGCTCGTGTCCCCTTAGTCCCCCTGTGCCCTCAGGGCCCGTGTGCCCGGTCCCCACAAGGCCCCCACGCAGGCTGCCCCGGTGCCAGACCCGCCTCGCCCCGTCCCGGAGCTGGGCCCGTCCCGGTGCCCGTCCCGCCCTGTCCCGGGGCCCGGCCCGNGGCCGCGCCGGCGCTCGGGGTCACTTTGAGGCGGCGCCGTCGCCATGTTGAGCCAACTGCTGGGGCCGCGCTACGCGCAACTGCTGCAGACCTGGTGAGTAGGGACCGGACTGCCCGCCCGGCCCTGGGGCTACCTGGGCCTGCCCGCTCCGACCCGGAGCTGTCTGTGCGCTCCGACCCGGGCTCTGTCCGCCCGGCGCGGGGCTCCGCGCTCCCCTCACCGCGTCCTCCGGGCACGGCCGCGCACTGTGGGAGCCTCAAGGGCGTCCCGACCCCTTCCCGAAGCGCTGCCGAGGCCTCCCCGTTCCCTCCGCTCGCCGTGAGGGTGGCTGGGGCCGGGGCCGGTCCCGGGGTGCGGAGCAGCGCTTGGGCCGGGGCTGAGGGGCCGGGGAGCCGCGGAAAGAGCTTGCGGCCCAGCCGGCGCTGGCTGTATTTCACATATATAAATATAGCAGTGCCCGTGGAGTGGGTGCCCTTTGCAGGGCTGTGGGAGGCAAAACGAAGTTTTTTGGGGGGAGCAGAACGGACGGGAGGTGGCTGCAGCAGTGTATGACAGTGTGACTTCTCCTTGCTAAGTCTTTTAAAGTAAAAGACTATGACCTTTTCCTGTCAAATATCTTGGCTGCCCTGGGGATTAATGCTGTTCTGTATCTTTGAGGTTGTTTCAGTATTTCTGTGTCCAGTTTGGGCACCACAAGATCAGAAGGACCCAGAGCTCTTGGAGAGTGTCCAAAGGAGGGACACGGAGCTGGGGAAGGTCTGAGGAGCAGCTGAGGGCACTTGGCTCGTTCAGCTGGAGCAGAGGAGACTGAGGGGAGACTCCTCGGGGGCTGCAGCTCCTCCCGAGGGGAGGCAGAGGGGCAGGGGCTGAGCTCTGCTCTGGGCCAGGGCCAGGAGGCCAGGAAGGGCTGGAGCTGTGTCAGGGCTTGGCATGGAGCTCAGGGAAAGGTTCTTCCCCCCGAGGGTGCTGGGCACTGCCCAGGCTCCCCAGGGAATGGTCCCGGCCCCAAGGCTGCCAGAGCTCCAGGAGCGTTTGGACACCGCTCTCAGGGATGCTCAGGGTGGGATTGTTGGGGGGTCTGTGCAGGGACAGGGGCTGGACTGATGATCCCTGAAGATCCCTTCCAGCTCAGGATATTCCAGATTTTTTCCTGATTGAAGTGACTTTCTCAGGTACTTCAGCCATGAGCATCTGCCAGGCCTTTCATAGTGGTAATCTGTTGTTTACCTGAGTGTGTGTCTCTTCTTTAGGACCCCCACCCTCGTGACATGGGGTGGTGTGGCTGGTGTTGGTGTGATCTGGGCCACAGACTGGAAGCTGGTCTTGCAGTATGTTCCCTACATTGGTGGCAAGTACAAAGCTGAAGACTGAGCTTCCTTCTAATGGTGAGTTTTGTTTGTGCATCTCTTGGCTTAATCAATAGATTTGTAAAATCACAGAATCCCATATGGGTTTGGGTTGGAAGGGCCTTAAAGCTCATTCTGTTCACCCCCTGCCATGGGCAGGGGCGCCTTCCACTATCCCAGATTGCTCCAAGCCCTGTCCAGGACAACCTGGCCTGGAATACTTGAACACAATACCCCTGTGTTGGTGCAAAAGTGGATGTTTGCCTCTTTGCCTGGGGCACGATCATGTATTTTTTTCTTTTTTTAAATGGAGCTTCACAGAGCACCAGAAGGATGAAATATTCATTAGAATATGTTTTTCAGGTGATTATTTTGCAAGCAGCAAGGTTTTCCACAATGTGATGTGGTTCTTAAGAGGTCAAATCAAGCTAATTTGGAACTTTTGACATATCTGTCTACTTCTGTTCCTGAGCAGAAGGGCTGTGAGCTCAGGACTACTTTTGTGACTATGAAAATTCAGGCTCCTTTCTGCTCCTTGTGACTGGTATTAAAAGTAAAATGAATTTTCAGAGCTGGTTATTGTATTCCACAAATTCCTTTGAAGAGATATTTTCTTAAGGTTTTGGTTATTTTCCTTCTTTAAATGCATGTCAGAAGTGCTGTTCTGAATGTTGTTAAAGTCTGACCATTCCTAAAGCTGGAGCAGCAGCTGGACAATCCTTCTATTGGGGCTCTAACTAATGCATATTCTTTCTAGTAGGCAGGCTTCAGATTTCTTTATTCCTTGCTGCACATAGAAGGGAGTCAGGAAGATTTTTCCGTTCATTGATGGATGGTAATGGGGAAACTCTTGAGTCCAGAGGAAACTGTCTACCTGTTTGTTTCTTCTGCTCAGAATAACAGTTACATCTAAATATTGATTAATGAAAGTGAGCTACTTGTGTTCCAGCTACACAGTATTTTGTAGGGAAGTCAGTCAGTTTGGAAAGCACAGACAGTACTTTTTAATAAAGTCTTTTTTCAGCAAGAGTTGTTGCAGTTTAAACAATTTACTGTTTGCAAACTTGATATTGCACAGATCCTTCTGTAATCAAGAGAAGAATGAAACTTTATAAATGTGGTAACTGCACCACTTAATTAGTGGCTTGTTGGACAACCTCCACCTTGTCCCATGTCTATTACTATATTCCAAAACCTTCAAATTCAAAACCCTTCACCATGTGAAATCACACACTTCTCTTCAACTACACACCCATAACTCAACTCCATCACTCAAATCTGGAAGCCTTCTCCAAGGCCTGAAGTCAAAAGCAGTGTTCCCCTAGGGATCAGTGTCAAAAAATACAAAACACTCAAAACTCCCAAGTTTCTAGGTTCCAACAAACTTGTCTTGGAAGTCAGCTGAACTGGAGGCATTTTGGGTCTTTGTGATGTTTACAGACAAATCATAGAACCATAAAATCACAGACTGGTTTGGGTGGGAAGGGTCCTTAAAGCCCATCCAGTGCCACCCCCTGCCATAGGCAGGGACACCTTCCACTGTCTCAGGCTGCTCCAAGTCCCATCCAACGTGGATGGAGAAAAGTTTTCAAGTGGAAAAACTCTCAAGTTATGTAGGGGCAATTAAATTACCTTCTAAGGGCTTTCCTTCCTTAAAAATTGTCGGTAGTAGGAACACAGCTCTATTCCTGAGCCAACAGTCTGTGTTTCCCATTTTGAAGTAAGAACTTTGTGTGCCTGTCCTCTGGGAAGAGGAGCAGAAAAAGGGGATGGGTCTGTGGTGGCCTGTGCTCCCTTCCAAAGGAACTCCAGGCCTGCACACCCAGATCAGCTCCTGTACCAGAAACTTCCTGCCTGCATACTGGAGGTTTTTGAGATCTCTGCTGTTGGCTGCTGTGGACTGTGCAGGAAGCTGTGCTTAACCACTGCTCTGTGTTTGTTGTAGGATTGTTATTGCTGGAGAGTGTTTGGAGCATCTGTCTGCTGAGACCGTGCTTGGGGTGACCCTGAAATGCCCAGTACAGATTCTGCAACAAGTTATGATCTGTCTGTCTGTCTGTCTGATGAACAGCTGTGAGCAAATTCACCTTCACTGACCACTTCCTCTGAGCACTTTCCCAGCACATCTTGCCTTGATGGGAGTAATTTATAAACCTGGTGTACAAAATAAACCAAGTGAATGATTTTGGGGGCTTGGGCTTTTGGTTTTTTTGTGTGTGTTACCTTCTTAGTCCACATTCTTAACATCAGACTCCTGGTTTGGTTTTGGGTTATAGAATCATGGAATCACAGACTGGTTTGGGCTGGGACACCTGGCGCTATTCCAGATTGCTATAAGCTTTGTCCAGCCTGGCTTGGACACTTCCAGGGATCCAGGGGTTGCCACAGCTGCTCTGGGCACTGTGTTATGTCTTCAGGTTCTTGGACTGTGTGTCCTAAGGCAGGTCTGCCACGTGTTTGCCTCTTTTCCTGTTCAGGTTCTTTGGGAATCAACCACTAGTAGCAACCACTGGTTGCTAGTATACTGAGTTTGATGATTTCTTTATATCAATTACAGCTCTTGAGCTACTCTTAGAGATGTGTTCATTTTAGGCTCATCATTCCTGGATCACTGTGGCCTCATGGATACAATTAACTTTTAACAGCCAATATTGCAGAGTTTCATGGTAACAGATTCCTGAAATTTAGTTTAAAGAAAGGTTTTGGGGTTGTCACCATCAATTCATGGACCCCTTAAATGGTCTGTTTTTTAAGCTTTTCTGACTTAATCTAGGGGCTTGAGGAAGGCTGGCCCCAAATCCTGGGTGTCTTTCTTTGTACCAGGATGAAAACCAGGGGTTCAGAGAGCTGCTCAGTTTTTAATTTGGGGTTTGAGTAGAAAAAGAATCTATATCCTCAATTCATAGATTTATTTATTTGTGAACTTAAATCGGTGATGAAACAACCCCAAACACAAGCGTTAAGGTGGGAGTTCCTAGCTGTTAGAAAACCCCTACCACAACCCCTTAGATGAGAGTTTGTAGCTGTTAGAAAAAGGAAGAATGAGGATTATTTTTCTCTGGTCTCTGCCACTCAGCCACAGATGACTCAGACTCGGGGGAAAAGTTCATCTCTTTTCACAAAGACCAGAATTTACAAACAAACTTCCTCTGTGTGGCAACAGGGTTACTGTTTTCTCTCTGTTTAGTGCCCAATTTCATCTTAGTAGAATGTTTGGCTGTAATGTAAGGTTTGAATCTCTTTAGGGGAGAATCCCTGTGCTGCCTGTCAGGGCTGTGTCACCCTCAGGGATGTTTCTATGGAAAACTGTTGGAAAACCTGCCCAAACAGTGGCACTATGCAGGACACTTGGATTACTTAATTAACAGTAAAATTTCTTAGTGTTGCTTCAGCAGCATCATTGTTAATTAATTGAGGGCAAAGAATATAATTTTCACATGCAAAAACTGCCTTTGCTACTCTGCTGTGTCCAGTAAGATGCAATCATATAATCCTGGAATATCCTGAGTGAGAAGGGGCCCACAGGGATCCTCAAGTCCAGCCCCTGTCCCTGCACAGACCCCCCAACAATCCCACCCTGAGCATCCCTGAGAGCGGTGTCCAAACGCTCCTGGAGCTCTGGCAGCCTTGGGGCAGCTTCCCTGGGATCTGATGGAGCAGATCCTTGTGGAATAATGGGATAACAGTGCTGATTCCTCAGGCTGTCCCTCCCTGCTCCAGCAGTGCTCCTGACTGATCTGCAGGAGGCCAAATCCTGACCTGAACCTCAGCATACTGAGAGTGTAGCTTTGACAAGAGCAGCCCTCTGCCATACGTGGGGGTGTTCATACTGATCCATTTCCAGCCAAATTATGCCTGAAAAGTGGATGTTCTTGGAAAGTGGATATTCTGTCAGCCTGTCCTTGCACAGCAGTAGGATTGTAACCTCGGGTCTGGCCAGCTCAATCCCTGCTCTTAGTTTACCTGTGTAACACACCTGGACAGGATGGGTGTAACCTGCTGCTTCAGAAATTCCCTGGGTTTGCATTGTTCCCGTGGGTGAGTGACCTGTTCCCATGGCTTGGAGTTCTTTGGGAGGCCTGAAGCTGAGGGTCTGTGGTGTCCATCTGTCTGAGGACCCTGGGGTCCCTGAGCTGCCAGTCAGTGGTGACAGTCACTTTGACACAGCCCTAGTGGTAGAGGTGTGCCCAGCAGGTGAGATGAGATCTTGAAAGGAGAAAAACAAATTTAAAATCTCAGCTGTGTGCACAGGCAGCACTGCAAGGGAACAAATCTTTCTTGGATTTGTTAGGGAATTGTTGAGCTCCTTGTTCTTCGTGCAGCATTTCCAGTGAGGGATTTATTGCTAATTAACCCTAGGATTAGTGTATAACTGTTTAAATTGCTCTATTTCACTTGCTACAGGAGCAAGAAACACACTCTTGAAAATATCTTCTGCGTTCTTGGGTAAATCTCTGTTAAATTTCAAATAATTACTGTTCAAGTGGCATGGGTGATCTTTCTAATTTTTAATATCCTAGCATTGTGTCTCTTCTAACAGTTAATTATTTTCATAATGAGCTATGAACACCACATATGTCAGAGGAACAAATTAAAAAACAATGACCTGACAGAGGGGGAATAAGCTTCCCCTTCCAAACCTGGAGAGGGCACAGAGGTAGCTTTGGATTTACAGGCATCAAACAAGCTCTGGGTTGAACTTTGAAACAGCCCCTAAGAAAAGGGAGGCTTAGCATTCCTGCCTGCCTCTTCCAAGTGTTTGTCCTTGTTGTGGTACCCCCACTTCACTTCCCTTCCCTTGTAGAATGTGCAAGTCGAGATGGGACTGGGGTTTTTTACTGCAGTCACCTCAGCACTGTGAGCCTGCAACAGCCTTTGTTGGTCTCTTCTCATGGAAGAGCCTCTGCTGGGGCTCCTGGGTTGGGAATTCCGTGGCCAATTCTGCTCTGTAATAAACTCCTGAATTGGCTCAGGGAGTGCAGAGGAGGAAGCTTCAAACCAGGGATACCTGCAGAGTGAAATCAAGAGTTTTTGTCAGGATATCCTGCTGCTTCCTTCCATGCCTGACAACTTTGCATGTTGATTTTGGTTATTTTTTGGATTATCTGTTCATCCTGGGGCAACACAGAGTCTCTGGCAGCTGAATCCACTTTCAGCTGCTGGTTATACCTGCAAATACCTCACCTTGGCAGTGTTCCCAGAGGAACACTGGAATATTTTCCCTTCAGCTCAAGAGTTCATTTCTACCCAAACATTTCACGCAGTCCTAGGAGAGAGTAAATGTTTCCCTTCCACAAACCAGTGCCAGCTGCCAGTGAAAACTGATTTGCTACCTCCTGATACCTTCAGCTCCAGGTCCAGAGGACATTTCAGGGATCCTCTTCCATATCCAAACCCACAGCTCCACTTGCTCCCAGCTCTGCCAGTTCATTCCTGAAAAATACAACTGAAGATTTCACCGTGTTTGTGTTTTCCTTTTGCACTCCAAAACTCCATGTCAGTACAAGTTTTTGGTTACAACAGTATCAGTTCAGCTGGATTGTGAGGTTTGGGATGGTTTTATTAATTAAAAAAAAAAGCAACAGGGAAGTGCATTTATGGAAAATACAGTGGGTTTGATCAATAGTGGGAATTGGAAGTTTTCCATCTCTTTTGTGCAAGATTGCAGGAAATAATCGCAATGGCAGACCTAGATATTTCCTACCTGTGAGCTCAGAGGAGAAAACATAAACTACCACACCCCAATCCCTGGGGAACTGGAATGCCTTCAGGGAAAAGCCCAGCATCGATCAAATTAAAGACACCACGTCCACCCTCATGGATCTTAAAACTTTTTAAACAACGCAAATATAACCCAGCACCTACAGTCACACCTGGCTCTTGGAAATTGTTTCCAGTTTGGGCCCCAGTCTGGACAATTTGCAGCCCATTGTGGGGGTGTGGGCTTCCCTCTCATCCATGACACGTCTCACATCCTCCCTCAACCTCATGCTGCTTTTCAAACAAGGCAGTTTGAAACGAGTGAGTGAGCCCTGACTTGAAAAAAAAAGGTAATAAGTAATACCTGACTGTGATGTTTAACGATGGCCAGTGCTGGTTCTTGCTCTGGGATGGGGCAGCCCTGGATGCAGGGACAGGCTGGGAATGAGAGGCTGGAGAGCAGCGCCGTGGGAAGGGACCTGGGGGACCTGGTCAGTGGCAAGTTGGATCTGAGTCACTGCTGGCAGCCCAAAGGGCCACCGTGTCCTGGGGGGCACCAGGCCCAGGGAGGGATTGTCCCACTCTGCTGTGCACTGGGGCAGCCTCACCTCCAGTGCTGGGGGCACCTTGGGCACCACAAGATCAGAAGGACCCAAAGCTGTTGGAGAGTGTCCAAAGGAGGGACACGGAGCTGGGAAAGGTCTGAGGAGCAGCTGAGGGCACTTGGCTCGTTCAGCTGGAGCAGAGGAGACTGAGGGGAGACTCCTCGGGGGCTGCAGCTCCTCCCGAGGGGAGGCAGAGGGGCAGGGGCTGAGCTCTGCTCTGGGCCAGGGCCAGGAGGCCAGGAAGGGCTGGAGCTGTGTCAGGGCTTGGCATGGAGCTCAGGGAAAGGTTCTTCCCCCCGAGGGTGCTGGGCACTGCCCAGGCTCCCCAGGGAATGGTCCCGGCCCCAAGGCTGCCAGAGCTCCAGGAGCGTTTGGACACCGCTCTCAGGGATGCTCAGGGTGGGATTGTTGGGGGGGTCTGTGCAGGGACAGGGGCTGGATCCATGATCCCTGTGGGTCCCTTCCAGCTCAGGATATTCCAGGATTCTAAGTTACTGCCAGCTGACGAAAGGAGGAAGCACGGGCCATTGACACAGAATTTGATGTCAGACCAGCGTGGTGGCTGGAGGGAGTCGACATGCTATGGACACCCCTGCTGCAGTGTCTGACACCGATCCCTTCTGACTGCTGCCCCAAACAGGATTCTTTACAAAAATCTAATACATCATTCATTAAAGGAAAATTGATTCCTCTGACTTGCTTTGGGAAGGAGGCTGGCTTGTGGTGTTTCCCCGCATGTGGATACTGGAATGGCGAGGAACACGAGCTGCCAGAATTCGGGTGCTGGGTGGTACCTCATTCCCAAGGCTGGGGTTCCCAGGTGGATATTCCTTGGTAGCAGGAGGCAGACACCTCTCCTAGCGGTACCACAGAAAGGAATTTGCTACTGCAGCTGCAGTAGGTATTGGTTTACAGGCTTTCCTGAAAAACTTTTCATTGCTTTGTCTTCACTCCAGTTCCTCATGTGCAGATTTCCCCCCTCCCCTTTTTTTTTTTTTTTTTTTTTTTTTTTTTTTTTTTTTTTTTTTTTTTGTTTTTTTCTGGTTGGTTGGTTGGTTTTTGTGTGTGTCTTTTGGTTTGGTTTTTTTGGTTGTTTTTTTTTTTAGCGTTAATTTTTGGCATGCTGCTGTTGCACGGAACGAACCCCCCGGGGGCATCCCCATGGCGAGGGGCCGGTTCTCCCCCGGGGGTCCGGGCGGGTCCGCGTCCCCGGGGCGCGGGGCGGGGCCGGGGTCGCGGGACCGCCAGTGTGGCCGGGGCGGGCACAGGGGAAGATGCCCAAAGCGGCGCTGCCGGGACACCGGGGGGGCCCGCGGCGCTCGGCG